>RJWT010009179.1:0-25385 GCA_004365215.1 Cuniculus paca
GTTGAATTGTTACTTTCTGGTTCCTTGTTATTTTTAAGAGATCTTTCCTTTCGTGATCACAACCTTCAAACCTGTCTTCAAGGTCTGAAAGTCTATCTTCAGTTTCTTTCAAATGGTTTTGCCAGCTTTCAGTTGAGTTTTTAATTTTCTGGACATCTCTGAGTCTGTTTCATGCATTCTAAATCTCTTATATTGTTCATTCATGGTTTCCCTCATTTTCCTATGCTCCTCTATTTTTTTATCTATGTCTTCTTTAGAGGTGCTTAGCAATTCTTTTATTATGTTTTTCATTTCTTCTTTTACCTGGGGTAGCATTTCTGTTTTAACTTCTTTTATAGCCTCATGAAGTTGTTTCTTTACTTCAGTTGACATCACTTCAGACATTTCAGGTGTGCGACTCTTAATCTCTTCAGTGTTTACCTTTCCTAGACTTGTGCTGCTTGGGTTGGATTCCAGAGATTGCCTTTTACTTCTTTGTCTTGCCATATTCCTGCCATATTTGTCTTGCCATACACGTGGGTAGTGGGGTCCCAGGCCCTTCTGGCATTGGCTACAATTTCTCTGAAGTGAGACTGTTTGGTTTTTCTAGCCAGTGCTGGCTACAGGTATCTGATGGTGGGCACCTGTGCTTTTGGACTGAGCTGGGTATCCGCCCACAAGGGCCCTTGGAGTTTGCATGGGAGCGGAGCCAGCTAGGGCCTGCGAAGCTAAGCTGGCTAGGAACCTACACGATGTTCTCTGGAATGCTCATGGGAGTGGGACTCAGTCCAATGTGCTATAGTTTTACATCATAAAAAGTGAAGAGGATTCTCTCTATTCATTTTCCTGTAATTGAAGGTCTGTGTAATGAAAAATTTGGTCCAAGTTTTGGTGCTTTAGTGCAATATAACATTTTCAAGAGGTGTTTTAATACATTCAAAAGAGTGTTTAGGACTCCTCATTATTACTCTGATAATAAAGTAGGATGCATGTGAATTTTGTGATCTCTGCATTTCAGTTTTTGTTTAAAAAGGCTAAAGTTTTTCACAGAAATATTTAATTTCAGTTATTTTTCAGATCGACCCAGGAATTTCCTCTATTTTTGTTATTTTATGAAGCACAAAACTGCATGTGTTTGTATCAAAACAATACCAAGCGATACTGATTTTTTTTGTGATACTAATTTTGATTTTGTACTTATTTGTGTCTCATGTACACAAATTAGTGTGAACTCTTTTCTTAAATCCTAAGCAATATTTTCCTCATGTTTGAGAGTGAATCAGTATATTGTACTTAGACTCTTCACCTTTTAAAGGGATAAAGGGGAAAGCTAGTTCATTCATGTGCATTCCCATATACTTTGCTTAATTTTTCTTAGTCTGGTGTTGCATCCAAAGTGAATGCCTGGTAATAGCTATGGCAGCCAAATTATTTTGTAGTTTTTAAGCTTTTTTCAGTTTTTTACTAGTAAAGTTGTGGGGAAAGTTCATAATTTTTCTTGTCTGTGAATTTCAAGATCATTTTTCATCCTGTTAAACTTTTAACATGACCTTTTCAGGTCCCTTAAACTTCTAGTTTGTATTTTTTTTAGCATTTAAATAGCAATACTTCTGTTCACATGTAATTTTATTAATTTTTGTGAGTAAGCTGCTCTGGAGTGTTGAACTGTGTTAAGATGCCTGGTTCTTTAAATAACTTAAAGTATTTTATAGTGATAATATTTTAGAATTTATATAAAACAAATCATATACCTATAGATTTTCAGAAATTTGATAATTAATTGTTTAATATTTGAAATTACCCTTGAAGCTTTTGTAAAACATTGTTTTGGGGAATTCATTTCAAAATAGCCTTTTTTTTTTTCTCTTTTTAAGAAAATGAACAGGTGATAAATTACCATAAAATGTTATTAAAAATGTGTTTTTTTGCATTGTCTTTAAGTTTGATGAAAGAGACCTCCCAGATTGTTGACAGTTGCATATGTAAAAATACTGCTGGCTCCTTTTGGCTTTCAATTTAAAATTTAATGGGTTTGGATTAAAGATGTGATGTATTTTTAGCTCTTGAACAACAGATGGCAGTATTGCATTACATGATCGCTGCAACAGTACACACTATTATAGGTGAAAAGTGAATGTCATGCTACAGATCTAATAAAATGACTAGAAGTCATTAAATTAGCTAACACTTTATTTTTCTGATTTATTGATTTCTTTCTAAACTTTTTAGCAGTATTTATGTAAGATTGACCTTTTCCAAGGCAGCATGATCCTGTGTGGCTATCAACTGCCATATGCATGCTGGAAACCAGATATGGAGTTACGGAGGCATTGGCTCTCTGCTTGAGACATTCACTGCTGTCTTGCCCTGACTGCGCTGGTCCTGGAATCGGATCATTGTCTCTCCATCCGTATTGAAATGGGAGCTTTTGAAGTAGAGGACAAAAGCTTGTTACCTCTACTACTCATATTCCTTTCTTATAAAAACTTACTAAAAATTACTACTTAAACTGACATTTGCATAGGGTAGAAGTTGAGTACCATTAATCTTCAAATCCAATGCATACTAAGGTTACAGAGACTTAATAGTAAAACAGAGTGGAGTAAACTGCGTACTTTAAAATTCCCACCAGTTTCCATGTGGCAACACGTGCTTGGTAGTTCACCTAGGAGGGAAATGATTTGACTGTCCAGGCCGGTATTTGCATAGGCTTTTGTGTTTGCTCCTTCTTGCAGAGCATGGTGATTCTCACATTGAAGAGTTTTTTAGAATTTTTGTCTTGTGTTATGTATATAGTTTCATGCCTATCATGTTTAGAGTGATGCGAGGGCCTTTTTTTGGTGATGAATGAGACTGTGTGATTTGTACCTCGTTTACACGCCAAGGTCCAGGCTTCTTGTAAGCTGCACTGCCTTCACTGCTGCCAGTCACCTGAATCAGAGCCAGAATGACTTCTCAGCTGGTTCCTATTTTAGCTGATTTATTTGGTTTACATTTTTTTTGTCCTGTCCATGAGTTCTATTTTACTTGTCTTTACCTTTGACATTTCAGAGGCACTGATGCTCAGCAGAAAGAAGAAGCCAACTCTTATCATTAAGGCAGACTAGGAAAACTAGCTGCTGCCATCTATTAGCTACCTGACTTTGGGCCAATGACAGTGTCTGTGCCTTTGTATCCTTATTAACTTAAGGTGATTACAGTCTTCCTTGGTGAAGACTAAGTGAGCTGACCTATGGGGTATTCAGTGTGTGTTTGCTGTGAGTGGTGTCATTAAACATAACTCCTCACACAAAATAGGAATTTGGGTTTGTGTGCATTAATGAAGTAAAACAATTTCTGAGTATTTATAAAAATAATTTCATTTTTAGCTTTAAAACTAAAAAAGTATTTCTAAATAAATGGTGAGAGAGAATCTTTGAGTTTGTCTTAGTAGCTTTTCTTGTTGTTGAGATAAAATAGCTGATATCCAAAGTTAAAGAAGTAAAGGTTTATTGTAGTTTGTAGAGGTTTCAATCCATAATCAGCTGGCTCCAAGGCAGAGGGGCATCACAGAGGAGAAATAGTCCGTAGCAAAGCAGGGCAGGTGGATGGCAGTAAGCAGCAAGAGAGGGCAGTAGCCTCCTTTCTGTCACTTGTATTCCATCCAGGCTATCCGCAGGTAGCAGTTATACACAGGGTGGGGCATCCTTAATCTCAGCATCACACACCCCAAAACCAGCTACCTCCAAGAAGCCCCGCCTATGAGTGCATGGAGCTTTGGGGGGAGGGGAGGATATCTAGACACAAGCTGTAACAGAGTTTTCCAGTAGAATCCTCTGTAGGGGACTGTCAGGTCTAGTCTGCATAGGTTTGACATGTCTCGGGTAAGATCCTCATACTATCACAAATTGCATTGAACCAGGAATCTAGTGTAGTCCATTCCTATTAAATTGGAAGCCGTAATTGCTTTGAATTTACTGAGATTGAATTTAGTATTAGAAATTTTGCTGTATCTGTAAGCTTAGTAAACTATGGTTATATGTGTTTTCACTTATTTGTGCATGTTTCTGTGCCCTTCAGAGAAAATTGATCCAATATTACTTTATTCAAAAGTTGAATCATTTGCTGTGATTGGTAAAGAGCATGATACAATGGTGTGTCTTAGTTACTTTTCTTGTTGCTGAGACAAAATACTTGACACTCAAAGTTAAAGGAGGAAAGGTTTATTTTGGCTTATAGTTTGTAGAGGTTTCGTCTCATAGTGGCTCCAAGGCAGGGTGGCATGGCAGAGGGGCATCACAGAGGAGAAACAGTTCATGGCAGGTAGAAAACAGCAAGGGACTAGAAACCAGGGACTTTCTTTCTGCTCCTTATATCTTACCTTTAGGGCAGATAGCAGTGACACCCAGGGTAGGGTTCCTGTAGTCCTACCCGGAACTATGCCCACCCAATCACTGGACTGATGTAGGAATTATACACCTTTGATCCTAGCAACGCATTTTCCTGATCTGGCCACTTCCCAAAAGCCCTACCTATGTGAGCCTTCAGGTGGACATCTAGACACAAACTGTAACATTTTGGAACTGAGGATTACATTTTCTCAGAGAATAAAACATCAAAGCGGAATTTTCATTTACTCAGAAATAGGGGAAGAATTTCTAGAGAAGAACTAGAATGTTGCTTGCTCTTGAGAATGAGCATCTAGCCCTCCTGAAGATAAAAAATAAAAGCTTTGGGGTGAAAATAAATTTCTTAAATATTTATTCTTAGAATGCTATTTAAGTTTTCCCTACTAAGTCATATTTAGAGGCAGCTAGGTTTACCTTATTTTCATGAGTTACACTGTGCTTTTTCTTAAATATGCTGTAAAAAAAGGCTAATTGATGAACAGGATACATTTCTGAGCTAGTGTCTGATTATTGCTTTTAATGCTGCAGTTGTTTCACAAATGTGGTACTGGAAACTTGCCCTTCCCACTTTTTTGCTTTCACTTTTTTTTTTTTTTTGGTACCAGGAATCAAACTCACAACCTCATGCCAGGCAGGCGCTGTGCCCGCTGAGCTGTATCCCTAACTTATGCTTTCACTGCTTCACTGTTTTCAGTAACCATTTTGCTGCCTTCTTATTAGCTATTGTCTTTCTCACATTCTTTTAGAGTTATTATGTAATTTAAGATGGAATCATTATGTTTTAACTGATTTGAAAAATCTGCTCTGTAAAGAAGTATTTGATGACAATTTGAGTGCAATTCATAAATGAATCAAAGGTAAGGATAGGTCAGGAATTTTCTGTTTTCCATTTGAGAGCCAAATTGTTACCTAGCTTACAAAACTGATGGAATTATGAGGATGTTCTCATAAAACTGTTTAAAAAAATCACTGACAAATATAAAAGTAGAAGACATTGGAAATGGCAAATAAACATCAGATTAAGGCAAAAAAACTTTCAGAACAGCATTTAAAACTTAGCATTTCTACCTCATTTGTAGCAGCTTTTTGTCTTGTAGCTTCGGTAAGATGTAAATCATATACACACCATAAACATTTTTTTTTTGGTACCAGGAATTGAACTGAGGACCTCACGCTTGCCAGGCAGGTGCTGTGCTACTGAGCTAAATCCCCAGCCCCAACATGTGGTTTTTTTTTTTTTTTTTTTAATAAAAAGGCTTGACAATTTTCAGTGTTTTTTTCCCACTGACATAGACTTAGGAAATTACTTTAGATAAAAGTTTTTGTGTTTGTAAAAAGTCAGTTGATGTGAGAATGTAGTTAGTGTTCGTATATTCATGCAACAGTTTAAACATAAATATCCTTTCCTTGTCAAATGCATGTAAGAAAGTTTGTAAAAATAAAAACTATTGTGTAAAATCTTACGTAACGCAGAAATGTGTGCATTACTTGTAACACAAGGAAAATTATGATTTGTCTCATTATGTAATTCTAGTGAATTAATATTGGGATTTAAAAACCAGCGATTTGAGCCAGGCATGGTGGCACATGCCTGCAATTCCAGTACTCAGAAGGCTGAGACAGGAGGGTTGCCATGAATCACTATAGTGAGACCATAGTGAGATCCTGTCTCTAAAAACAAACAAGCAAACAACTTGAGCAGTAATGGCTTAACCATTCTTAACTGAGGGATTTTTCAATCAGTCATTAAAATTTTCTAAACCTCAGTTTAAGATAAGAGTTTTGCTGTACCAGGCTCATGGAATTGGAATGAAAACAAACATGTGGTAATATTTTAGTTTTTGAAAACATTTAGAAGTTTACAAATAACTAATACATTGTTTAAATGTTATAAAATTTTAAACTGATAGCTTTTAAATTCCTTATACTCCCTTTCATCTGTGCATTTTTGTTCTGGTTACTCCAGTTCCTCCATATACCAAAAGATGGCACTGTTGATCCATGTTTAATATTTTTATTTGCTTTTTGATGAAAAACTGTTGGACATCTTATCTGCAAATGTCTTAAATTGAGGTTATATTTTTTACATTTAATTTTTTGTTTTGTAAATGGATCTTTAATTCACGTAAGGTTTCCTACGACCAGATTTCATTTTTATTTTGAGATGATTTGGAAAATCAGTTATTTAACAATCATTTTGTAGACATAAACTCCTGTATAATCTGGTATAATTAATGATAAAACCTTGTCTTAATGCGATAGCTAATGTTTCATGGAAAACATAGTTGCTTTTTGTAAAGCAAAAACCATTTTTTAAAAGCCTTTAAAAACCAGTGATTAAAGCATAACAGCCACAAATAAATGATTTGTGTGCTTTTAGGTCACACCACCTAGATTTATCCATTTTGGCAAGTCATTTTATATTAAAGGTACCTTTGAAAATTTAGCAAAACCTTTCACTGCTTGAATTTCTTCTGGCAGTAGTGTGATAAAAGGAGAATCTAGGTTCTATGAATAGCTTTTCTTGGTGAGAAATGCTGAAATTAGATAATATGAATTTGACTTGAATTGAGAATAACTAATATAGGAGGATGTGGTGAGGATAGCTTCCATACAGAGAGGTAGAAACCTCCTGATAGCTTATTCCTAGAGAATACTGCATCCAATACAGTTTATGACCCAAGCAAGCTAGTACAAGTAGGATATTTTTAAGTCCAGTCAGAGCTGTCTCTAGTTGTTTTTCAGTACAAACAACATTTGCCAGTGATTTTTACTGAAAGTAGAAAAGCACAAAACACTTCTGCTGCTATTTTCATAAAATGCCTGGCTCTTGTTTGGGCTAAGGTTAGAAATCCAAGATCCTTCCAATGTGCTTTCATTGTTTCCTTTACAAAACAGTAGACCCCGTTTTGAGTCAATATAACTTATATATTTTAGTTTTTGCCATTTTTCTCTAAAAATCACTTTTTAGGGTACTATGGCTTAACCGTCTTCACAACTCTGGAGTGACTGTCTCAGTTACTACGTATGTAGTTTGGAGGAAGTGAAGATTCTTGGCAGTGAGAGGTTTTATGTACTTGGGTATATGTGCTTATATTTAAATGTTCACTTTTCTTGCCACTTTTGTTGATATTAGTAATATGATACATATGTGATCTGACTGAAATGTTTGAAAATGCATAATTAAAGTGGGATTTAATTATTCAGCGAGTCCCACTAGCTAAAGATTGTCTTCTAAGACATTTTCTTGACAGTGGTCCTGTGACCTCTGAATAAGTGGGAGAGATATAAGGAGTATACTGTGACATTTAGTATTCGGAGCTCATACTCTAAGAATATACTTATTGTACAGCTTGAACTGGGTTTTAAATTTTCAACAAGAGACTGATCTGCCTCTGGGCCTCTGTAAATGTAATATTCTGTGGGTTTGGTAAATAACAAATGATTATTTTCCTAGATAATTTTCTTTTCAGGTTTTTATGGAGAAATTAGAAAAAGCAAAAATGTGATGAGTGATTTTTAAAACTTTTGTTTTGCACAAATGGGCAAAGACAGCTAAATGTCCTAAAAATGTTTTCAACAAATTCTCCCCAGTCCACTTCCCTACATGTGCAGGCTTTCCAGAATTTCAAATTAGTATTACAGGGTAGAAGTTAAAGTAGTAAAATATGTTATTAGACTAGCAATCCTTTTTCTTCTACTAATACTTGGGATTAAATAGAAATCAATCTAACAGCATGACGTATTTGTTATAAAAAAAGATCTATCATTAGATTTTGTCTGACTCCTTTAGAGTCCTTGTAATAATATGCTAATTTATGCTGATGATCTTACCTCATGACCCTTCTGTGTGGCCTAGATATGTTAATATGTTATAGCTTTTTAATTTCAGTCATCTGTGGTGGTTGAATATGCTTGTTAGTCCATAGTACCACTCACCCGTCTGTGTCAGGGACTGGAAAAGAACAAGAAAAATGTATCTCAGAATCAATTTCTTTAAGCATGTATTAGTAACAGAGGAAATTATAAAACAGACATAATTTTAATAAGACTGTTATGTCTGAACATTCATTGCAAATAGTACTGCATATACTGTCAGCTGTTAATTAGGAAAGGGAGTTGGGTCATTGGTTTTATTAAGCAAGGGCTTATTAACATTTTCTGATTCTTCAAAAAAATTTTGTTTAATGTCAAAAATTTTGTTTAATGTCAATGAGAAAATTAGATGTCATAGTAGTTTTATGACTTACACTACTCTATTACACCCACTTTTTTATTTCTTACATTTGGAGGGTTGTGCATTTAAAAATTCCCATGATAGGAAAATACCATGTAGTATGTGGTAGGGAAATTTGTAGGAAAATGGGGTAGGTAAGTCCAAGGTCTAAAACAGATGAGAGAACTCAAATATTTAAAAAATTTTTTTAAATGAAAATTCATAGAAATTTATATGTCTTAAATATAATCAATTGTTTTATGTTTCCTCATCCATAGGAGCTGCCCCTTAAAACTTCTTCTTGTTTTTTCTGTAGAAAAGGTGTATACTGAAGAAGGTTTTTTTCTTCTTATGTTTGGTTGCTTCAGCTTTATCCTGAAATTGTTGTCTCCCCATTTTTTGGTGTTTTTTTTTTCCCCCCTCTCTAAAAGACACTAACTCAAATGTCTAGAAAACTTGTGGCAGTTTTTAAATTGCCATATTGGTACAACTGAGTATTTCTTAAACCTTTCTGAAAAACCTATGATTCTTTGTGTCTAAAATGGGTTATAGGGTTGTTGTGGTTCATAAATGGTTGATAAATATTAGGTATTATTAAACATCAGTGAAGAAAATCTATTATATGTAAATGTTTTAAATTTGAGTCCCTGAAACAAACTTAATAAGCTAATAAAATTTGACTTAATTTATCTTAATCTTTTAAAATGTATTTTTATGTCTGTCTAACTGTCTTTCTTTTTTTATTTTTTTTATTTTTGGTACCAGGAAATTGAACTCACAACCTCACACTTGCCAGGCAGGCGCTTAAGCCGCTGAGCTAAATTCCCAGCTGTTTTTCTTTTGAGTGTCTTTTTCTGATGGTGACTATAAATTGGGAAATGAGGTGAACTAGGCAATACAATAGATGATTCTTTGGTAGCCAGTGAAGCAAAATTGAGTGATCTCATGACAGGAATTGGAACATTTGTCTTGCTCCAGAGGTGACTTTGCTCATTGTTTGACTTTTATTATTTGATTATTTAACTTTCCTCAACTTTTAAATTCTCATTTATGAAATGATCCATTTTGACTGTTCCACAGATAAGAAGGCTGAAGATGTGTTTTCCTTACACAGTGTCTGAAAGAAGTAAAGCCATGTCAGGTGTGAATCCCTTTTGAACAGTTCTAACTTTCTAGCTCCTTAAAGTCCTGTTCTCCTCAGTCAGGCTCTCCCTTAACACACCATTGTGGCCTACTTTATCTTTATTTCTTTCTGTAGCAATTATTGGACTCCACACAATAATTTATGTGTTTCCAATTAGGCTGAACTCAACTACAGAGATAACTTTTTTTCTTGTATTCATAGTGCTGCCCATATAGTCTGTAATAAACAGAATTTTTGGAATGAATTTATGTCAATATTTATGTTATTTATAGGAAACAAAACTTACTTTACATCCCATTTAGAGGTGGTTTTTCATTTGTGTTGTTTTTATGTTTACTGTGAGATAATAAGACATAGAATGAGTTGTTACTGCCTGAAAGAAGTGTTTTTCTGCTTCAAGTTGTTCTTAAATTTTAAGACCCTTTTATGAGGCTGACCAAAGTAAATTGTCTCATTGGTTCTTCACAAATGTGATTCATGGGCACTGTAAGTATAGATTTCATGCTTAAAGTGATTGAATAAAATAGGCACATTGTTCTTTGTTCATTTCCTCAATTGGTTCTTTTCATTTTGCTGCTCTTACGGGCGATTCCTTGAGGCATCTGGCCAGTGTTAGGTATTCCTTCCTGACTCATCATTCCTTCTGCCACCTGCCAAAGAAATGCTTTTACTTTGCTTAGGAACATTTGGAGTGAGTTAGATTTCATTATTGGTGTAGGTCACGGACCACCTGATAAGCCTAAGCATGTCATATTAATTAGCACTGACTGCCTGCTACCAGAGCTCTCAGTTCTGGTGCTGTGCAGTTTTAATCCTAAAGGTGTTGTTGAGTATGGAAGGTTCTTTTATTGGAAAGTGAACTAACCATTAATTTGAAGCCCACCTTCATACTCTTTTCCTTTGTGTGGAATTCTGGTGGATTGTATTTGTTTTTATGTAGTCTTTTAGAGTCATTAGAGTTTGTGTGTGTGTGTGTGTGTGTGTGTGTTTAGGAAAGAAGAAATTGAGGGTTAGGAATTAAAAAGGGAGAAAAAAGGCTGATAGGTCACATGTAGAGTGATACTTCTGGACCTTGTAGCTAGCATCTTAGATCTGAAAGTCGTGAAGTTGTGCTGGAGGTTCCCTGGGGCCTGTGGGACTTCAGCAGATGGCATCTGTGTCGCAGTAAGAAAGGAGTGAATTAGACTTAAAATGCAGATAAAATAGAGGTGCTGATAAAATTGATTCGTATCTGTTGCAAGTCTGAAGAAACGTACTTACATTTGAATGAACTGTAGAGAAGAAATGCTGAATTTTGTAGAAAGAGATGGTGAGAGAGCCTTAGAAGTGCAGCATTCATCTTAACGAATAAGAAGGTGAAACATTGCCCATCACTTTCTGTGATGTGTTTATTGTGTTCGGTTTTAAAATACTGATTGGGGCTTCCCTGGGTTGGCTGGCTGGCTCGCTTTCTTTTTCTCTTTCTCTTTCTTTCTTTCCTTCCTTCCTTCCCCTTTTGGTCTGCCTGTCCATTAAATATTAAAAATCTTCCAAAATATAGTCTGCCATGGGAATTTTTAGAAATGTTAGCCCCCTAACTGGGAAGGGACTACTTTCCATCTATTTCTGAAAAGGGAAGCCTGTCTAAAGTTCTCGAAAGAGTTATGGTGACCTTTGAAAATAAGTACTATACTATAGATAGGAGAAAGGATAAGAAAATGCTCAGCGTTAAAGGAGCACGAGTTGAGTTAGACCATATGAGACTGCCCAACTCACCTTGTGATTTTAGCCAAGCCATTTAACCTTCCAAAGGCTCAGTATATTCATAAATGAAACGGACGAGTTGAACTCCAGTGTTCTTTGGTTCTTTATCAATTCGTTTATTCATTAGATACTCTTCATATGCTTGTTATGTTCTGTATTCAGCAGTGCACTAGACAGAATCTCACCCTTGTAAGAAGACTTCTGTTTCTCCTATCTCTCTTGACCTGTCCTCCTCCTATTTGCTTATCTTGTAATTGGGTGGATATTGAGGAAATGAAGCCATGTGAAATGATTAATCACGTTTGGGGACTTCGTGTGCTCTTATGTACAAGGTGGACCAACATTTTTTTAGGGCGAAAACACTGTAAAGAAAATAGTTTATATATGTTAAAATTGTTATAACAAAGCAGTGGATTATCTCTTAGTGGGAAATTAAGTGACTTGGGAGTGAGAAGAGGAAAAGCTAGAGAATAATCTTGTTTAAGTTTCTGTGTAACAGGTATAAAGTGGAAAGATTTATCCCAGATAGTGAAAAGTAATTTAAAAAGTACTTGAGCTTCTAGGTAGCAGTACTATTGTGTATACTGAAAGTAAGGTATGATTTTAATTTTTGGGGAGAAAGAACATTCTTTGATATAAAGCCTGCTCTTGAGCTTTATTCCTTTATTCTAGAGAATTAAAATTTATTATCTCACAAAAGGGAAAAATAATTCAAATGGAGTTCATAAAAATAAAAGGAGTAAAATTTCACGTAACTGAAAAATACAGAGAGGCATCCAAAATGAGGACAAATCCCTTATTTGACCACCGGATCTAAAATGAAGCTCTATTCTCTGTGGGTTGGTTGAAGAGCATTTAACTCTGTTGGCAGCATCAAGGTTAGCTTCATATGATTTAATTCTCTGACTTCTTGCAAGATACTGATGAAAACAGCCAAATTTATTGGTTATTAGGTAGCAAGAATAAGTTCAATTTTCTCCAGACTTGTGACAATTAGAGGTTGGTTCTAGCATATCTAATGCTTAAGTTTCAGGGCTACCTCTGTTTGAGAGCTGTTTTGGGGAGATAACCTTGTAGCACATACATTTTAATAAGCACATTACTTTTACCACCTGCTGAAGTTGACTTGGAGTGACTACTGACCTGAAGTGAATGCCTGTGTTCAATATTAATATGGCATGTCTGGATCTAGACAGCAATCTTTCATTTTGACATGCACATAGTCAAAGTAAATTAGTGTTTAAAACCTGAACACTTTTAGTTCAGCCAGTGTGTGCATTCCATAAGAATCCTTCAGAAGCAGTTACATAGAAATATTGAGTAATTTCTTATACTTAATTTATCATACATATAGGTGCACATTGGAGTATTTGTAACAAGATTTATCCAGTCCTATTTTTGTGATGTCTTTGTTTGCATTGGTTATATAAATTAATTAACTTATTTTAGGACTTAATCTTTATGTAATTTAAGTAAAATTAACACTTTTTTATCGATATGCCTCACAAGACTGTAGCATGATTTCAGTTACATTATTTTTTTTTAATCAAGCTATTCTGTATTTTATTTCGGTCAAATGATAATAAATTTTTGAAAACATTGGTAATTGAAAACACTAGGCAGGGAAATACATAGGATATCTGCAACTATCTATGTAACAAGGATGTTACTGAGAGGATTTTCCTTTTCTTCCTTACGTACCATTATGTTTTTGCTTTTCCTAGGTAAAAAAGCATTCATGGCAGATGTAGTGATGGGGAAATTATATTAACATTTAAGTATTAAATTAGCTTGTAGCCAGAGTCTCCTACTAATATGATGACATTTAGAAAGTTTAGGATTTTAAGGACCATGTTGCATAACTCATTGTTACACATTTCCTGTTTGCCATTAAAAAAAAAAACAAAAAACTTAGATCTGCTTTTTCAGATTGGAAATTTCCATTATGAATTTCAACATTATTATTTTACCTTGCTTGTCACTGTTTGATGTTTATGTATTAAGAATATATGGTAAGCTATTCTCCTCTTTATATTCTGTAAAACTTTCCTAACCCCCTCAAAAAAAGATTATGTATATAGGGACCATAATGAAACTGTTGGAGCTGTATGCAAACAACAGTTTGCATAATACTTTTGTAGTTTAATTTCAAAGAAAAATCTTAGGTTATATTTATTAATAAACATGTTACAGCTAGACTTTTCATGCTACAAAAAGATGGCAGGTGGAAATGAGGTGGAAGTGAACCTAATATATGTTCAGAGAAAATATGCTGCATTTTTGAAACTTCTCTTATATCAGCATGTTTTGTGTGTCCTGTTAGAGTTAAAATACATGCCTTAGTTTTTTTGTGAAAAATCACAATTAGATTTCTGTGTTTGACAGAATATGTTTTCTGTTCAGAAATAAATACACTATTTGATTTATGAGACAAAAAATCAAATAACAGTTGTTAAATTATATTTAATACACTTACCATTTTCTGAATCTTGGATATCCCTAACCTCAGAAAAATATGTGCTTTACCCATGGTACAATGACTTTAGATTGGGTTTGAAAACATCGTACAGAGAACTCCTATTGTTTCCATTGAACGATGTATGCCCTGTAGAGGTGAACATTTGACCCAGTGCTCTTCCAGTAGTAATGGATTTGCACAGATTTGAGCATACTCTCCCACTTGGTCCCATTTTTAGTTCTGTGTAATAGCTGGCTAGCTAGCACAATCAGACATCTGCTTTGTGGCTGTGGAAGGCAGTGTGAATGGTTCAGATTTCCAACTCTGACTTGGTATTATGCTTTTGCTACCTGAGTAAACTAGGTGTTTGTGTATACTTTGTCTTTATTGCTTGAACATGTTCACTTTTGCTTCGCATGGAGAATTTTTGTTCTTATGTAAGGTTTCCTCGAAAATTGTATTAGTGTGGATTAACTGGAGAATAAGCCATTTGCGTGCTACCGCTCCCTCAGTCAGGGACTTTGTGAAAGAGTTCAACAAAAAATGAGTATGTTACGATGGGTCCTGTTGTTCTTGAACTTAATTTGCTTTTATAATTTTTCCACTAAAAAAAAAATTGAAGTTAGATGACATAATCCTACCTGGGGTAGTATGTATGGAATCTTTGGAAACTAGGCTGTTTTGATAGAGGGTACCCCTGTATCCCCATTGATAAATACATTAGGGCAGACATTTTCTTCGGCAAAAAGTAGTTCATAACTGACTGCAATAGCCACTTCTTGAAGCCTTATGGACTTACTTCAGAGGACTGGGGACTCAGAGCAAGCCATGTGCATGATTACATATAATCAAGGTTAATTTTTATCAAGGGTCACTATATTTTTGCTATGGTCTGACAATCATGACCTACATTAAAAGAGCCCTGTGGGTCTGTCTGGTATATTTTTGCTTGATGTCTGGGCTGTGTATTTCAGATGTTTGTCAGTTTCATTATATATTATCATTTGGGGCCCTCGCTGGACTTTCAGGTATACCATGAAAACAGTGCTTTTTGCAATTAGATAGTCAGGAGGGCGCTTCTGTTTTATACTGTGTAAACAGTGTTTAATCTTGAAGGGTGAGTAACTTGGGGGAAATTTTCCAGTTCCTGTTGTATTATATTCAGTTGGTGGGTTATTTTGGAATAGAATAGATTTTACCTTTACAACCAAGATTCCAGAATTAATTCAGTTAATTCATTTTTTACTATGGTCTTCTTGGGGAAATATTTGAGAATTTTCAATTCTAATGCATTTTCCTTGTCTAAGAAAAATCCAGATGAGTAGTTTATTTCACAACATAACAACTAAATAGAATTTATACAACAGAAATTTACAAATATTTTTCTCTTTTGCTGGAACAAAGAGAAGGTTATGTTCTTAAAAAGTGTGATTTAGGACATTTTGGTACTTCAAAGACAGAACTTAATGGGTATTAAAATGGGATGTTTGGTTTTGTAGTTTTGAAATTACATTTAATTTTGGCCATGTCTATCTTATTTAGTAGTTTAAAGGATAAACAGTTCAAACAGTAAGAAAAAAGCAGTTTGTATTTTGTCAGTTTTCAACTTCAGATATCAGTAAATCATTGCTGTAGCCTTCTTTATCTTTTGTTTGCACAAAAAACCTGTTAGAATTATGTCTGGGGGGACCATCTGCTGTGGTTCCCAGTCTTGTCAGTGTGATAAGGGATAAGCTGTATAAACAGGGGCACCACAAAAAGAAAAGGGGGAAAAAAGAGGAAAATGCAGGCTGCTTGTAGGAGGAGAAAGCATGATGTGAATTTAATTGTATAACGTAGGTACAGAAAGCCATTGGATTTTGCTCATCATCTACCAGGATTGAGGTTGTATTTGTTCAGAAACCATAGGAACAAGTTACTTGTATAGTTTATCTTCATATTAATATTATTATTATTTTTTTAATTGTAGGAGTCCTACTTTGGAGGTCAAAGCTTTTAAAAGTTCTTTGAACATACTTCAGTATAGCACTTGACACTGCAATATTTTCCAGATTGTCCATTTAGTTTTTGGACCTTTTTTTTCCTAGCCATTAATTTTTTTCTCTGTTGAATCCTCAGAAATCATCTTTTTCCGTTTTCATTTGCAGTGAGGTCATGGTGCTTCCTAAGGAACAAAGTAGTCATTTCCATGGCAACACACACTATCAAAACATCACAAATCCATCTTGCCCCTTACCTCTAAACTCTCAGGGGCAAGGAGGAGTGGCTTGGAAGGAGCAGTATTGTTCTTACAGTATGGCATCAGAGAGAGTATAGGCAGTAGGTTTAAAAGAGATTAATCTCTCAAGTACCTTACATTCACTGAGCTATAGACATGTTTATGTATGAGATTTGTTTTATGTTAAACAGTTTTTTCAGGATGGAAAAATGATTCCAAAACCTTGATTCTAAGATCATCCTTTAGTGTTTGTGAGAACAGTGAAAGAATAAGAAGAGGTTGACTTACATGAAATATGTAAACATGTTACCCTTTTTTCATGAGAATTTTACTTTTTTTTTTTTTTTAAGACTCAAGTATGTATGTGCCCACCAGTCATTTTGGCTTAAGACACAGAATTTTAGAATGATGGAACACCCTGCACTCTTTATTTTTATTTTTTTGGCAGCACTGGGGATTGGCGCTGAGCAACGTCTCCAACCCATTTTATATTTTTTATTTTGAGACAGATTCTCCCTAAATTGCTTGAACCGTGATCCTCCTGCTTCATCCTCTGAGTGCTGGGATTACAGGTGTGCGCCACCGCACCTAATAACACCCTGCACTTTTAAATGAGTGCCTGAATTTTGTCAGATTTTTTTTTACCCTATTGTAATGGTGTGAGTGAAATGGTATGATTTCTTGTTTACAGAATAGAACAGTACAGTTTTCCTTATTACTGTAAACCTCATACCTGCTGATATCAGGTATTATGAGGTACAATACAGTTTCAGTTTTTGAGTTTATGAGCTGTTATGGTAAACTGCTTACCTTATTAGCTTTAGGTCTTCAGTATTTTCAGCATTTCATTTTATTATTCTCCCCTACTGCTTTATTTCCGGGTAATTAATGCATTTGTGGGTGTGGCCTGTGAAAATGGAGAGCTTGGTCTCGTTGATGTCCTGTAGCTTCTACCCTCTCTCCTGGAGGCCTGCTCCCTGGCCACTCCCTCTCGAGTGCAGCCTGATTGGAGGCAGGAACTGGCATCTTGTCTCTATGCGCATGTGTGGCATAGAGCCAGTGCCAAATAGATGTCTGTTGGAGGAATAATGAATAATGGTCAGTAGGAATTGGAGTTAGTTGTTTCTGAAAAACTAATTTTTTTTCCATAGCAAAGGTATGTATATATGTGCGTGTGTGTGTATATATATATATATATATATTATATATATATATGTATATATATTATATATATATATTTTGTCTTTTTGAGACAGGGTTTCACTATGCAATTCTGGCTGGCCTTGAGCTCACTTGTGTACCCAGGGTGGCCTCCAACTCACAGTAGTCCTCCTGCCTTAGCCTCCCAAGTGCTGGAATTACAGTTGTATGCCACAGTGCCCGGCTATATTCTGTTTTTATCTTCGTATATATACAGTTAAATTGGAATATACCCATTTTATATTTTTGAAATTTTATTTCACAGTATATTTTGCCTTCTGGTGGGCCATCCTCTTGTGCTGGTAGAGACCTCCTGCAGAGCTGTTACAACGGGACTCCTGAGTGTGTCTGTTTCCATTTTTCCTTCTGTCTGGGGTCTAACTGGCGACTGTAAGCTGTGTGGGAGATGGAGCTGCCAGGGTGAAGGCTTTCAAAGTCTACAGACACTACTGCATTACAATTTTTATTATGAAATATTTGACAAAGACAAGAATTAAAAAGATAAGGAGTGGCTGTGTACTGCCTACTCAGATTTAGAAATCAGACGTTCCCCATATTGCTGGAGCCCCCATGTGTGGGGTTGGGGCTGGGTGGGAGTGTATTTTCTGTTTTCCCTTTCTGCCTTTTTCACTCCAGAAGAGCTTCAGCTTTCAAAGGAAGTCTTCCCTTGCTCTCTGCTTTCATGGTACTACCCCAGGCCTCTGTGTATTATTGAACCTGCCAATGTATTATAACCATCTGTTCATCTGTCTGTCACCTCTCCCAGCTCTACTTGTTCTTTGTGTTCCCAGCCCTGCACATAATAGCTGGGATGGAATAGGTGCTCACTAAGTGCTTGTTGCATGAAGGAGGGAATAAATGAATAGGTGCAGTTCTTTTCTAACAAACACTATTCTGATGGAGGGTTCTGTTGAGCCAGACTGCTTCCTTGTCTAGCCCATATTATAGGGCCTTGCTGCTCTGATTTGAACAAATTGAATTAAACATAAAATCCTGTAGAGCAGATGCATTTACAAGTCTCTGCTCACACAGCTGCCAGTCTATTTAATAAAAACATTGCTGTTTTGATTGAGTATTCATAGTCTTTCTTTTTGTTCACTCTTAGGATTGTGGTCTGAGCAGAGACTGCAGACCTGAGGAGATGAGTGGATGAATGAGCCAGTGATGGGAACAAGAGGGCCAGTGGGAGATGGTTGTAAAGGGGAGCAGTAGTGAAAGCTTTTATTTTTAGACCTAACTATGGTAAGGAAAACACAGAGATATTTGTCTTCTTTAGACTGTAACTCATAGATCTTTGACTTCATATTTCACAAGCAATCATTCTAATCTTCTGTACTGTAGATTGTATATATTTCTACTCTAAATTACAAAGAACATACAGATGCATTTACTTTTAAAATTTTTTTAAAAAATTCAGGTACAGTAATGTCCAATAAAAAGTACAGCTCTAAAGTGTTCAGTTCAATGCATTTTCCCTATTTTATACATCCATGTTACTACTATCTCCTCAAGGTAGAAAATATTTCTACATTCCAGAAAACTGTCATGTAAAAAGCTCTTTCCTGTCAGTCCTCTTTCGCTGCTTCTTTTTGTAGTAGCCACTTTCTGATTCTGTCCCTGTGTTCTTGGGAGTCACATAAATGGAATCATAGCATGTGCCTTTATGTCTGGGTTCTTTTGCCAAAAATAATATTTTTGGGATTTATCCATTTTATTGCATTTATAAATTCCGTTTACTTCTAGTAGCAAAAATGTGTATATGCTAGCAGTCAAACACAGACTTATTTTTACCTTAAAGCTAAAAGATCAAGAAGTGCTTTTTTAGGAGACTTGTTAGTTGAATTAATAGCAAGTTACATTTGCAGAGTACCAACCCTGGGAGTAAGTGCTTTGCACACATTATCTTATTTGTGTTCTACAATTATTTGTTTGCTCAGTTCTTTATGGCAGCACGTTCAGTAAAAGTCTTGACATCCAATGAAGGACTCACCATTTGCCAATTTCTGGTTATTTTTCTCAGGACTAAGCACTACTTAAGGTGAGCATGGATGAGCTTAAATTATGAACAGAGAGGAAAAGTATAAATACGAGGGCAACAGAAAAGCGTTGCATAAGAATGAAAGTAGTACAGTTGCATTTTAGGTTCTTTTTTTTTTTCTTTTCCTTCAGGTACTGGGGTTTGAGCCCAGTGCCTTCACACTGAGCTACATCCCCAGCTCTTTTTTCTTTTTTTATTTTGAGACAGGGTCTCACTAAGTTTCTGAGTTGTCCAAGCTGGGCAAGAACCTGTGATCTGCCTGCCTCAGCCTCCCAAGTGCTAGGATTTGAGGCAGGTGCCACCATGGTTGGTCTTATACTGGTTGTGGAGAAATGCTTTATATTAATGAATAGTTGTGCTGAGTCTTCAGAGATGCTCATAATCAGGGCTCTTCTTCAGTTCAGAATTGTATCAAGCCAGTTTGGAGTTTCCATGGGTAGCTTTTGTTTTGCCAACACTTGTCTGATACCTAATGTGCCATTCCCTTTCCTCATTGCCTTATGTATATTAATTCTCAACTCTGAAGTGGGAGTTTTTTCTTTTTAATTCTACTTTCCTCATGTGGTCACTGAGTCACTACAGGGCTAAGGTTGGACCAGGGTCATGCAGATAGTAAAGACGAAGCTGGGATTCTAATTCGAACAGTGTGCTTTCACAGCCTGTGCTTTTTAATCACTATGTTGTGTGCTACGGTCTTTCCTATACCTAACACTCCTCACACCTTCTTGGTCCAGGTCATGATGTTGGGTGTATGTTTTTAAAGTTAGTAGAGATTGGCAATATCAAGTAGATGTAGTGACTGGAACTTTTATAAAGTCTTAATATTGTATAGCTCTTTTGCGCGTGCGTGTGTGTGTGCGTGTGTGTGTGTGTGTGTGTGTGTGTGTATTTAGGAAGAGGTCCTTTACAATTTGAAATCTCGGGCAGTAGTAGTGCATTTTATGCTTCAGCAAACCTAATTGCATAACCAATTTTGTGCTTATTCAAGCCTATACTTGCAGTGTATTGGTGCTTCTTGATTACTTGTTTGTAAACCCTGGGGGTGAGAGGTGGCACGGAGGTCTCTGAGACAATGTGTGTGTCTGAAGTGTCTGAAGTAGCCAGTGCAGTTGAGTGTATTATGTTACCACACAGGGTCCTTGGGCGCAAGCAGCTTGGGCACACCTGTAGTAGGTCCTTGACATTTGTGGAGTTAACATTCGAGGTTTCAATTCTTTTTGAGCACCAGGAAAGTCCATGACATTTGGTAGTTTGTTATGAGAATAATATCAGTTTCACAGAGTGGCAGGTAGATGAAAATTAAAGGAAAATAATGTACATAGGAATAATCTGTTAGAGGCTAGAGTACAGATTCTGGTCATTCGGTTTGTGAGTGAGCCTAGCAGAGGTTCTCACCTGTGTCCTCACCTGTGACACTGATGAATTGCGAAAGGTCTCTGCTTGCGTCGCTGAACATGTTCCTCATCGCACCAAGTGTTCAGATTCCTCCCCTGGACTCGAAACTCAAGTCTTCAGGTCTCCTCAGCCCCCCGTCCTTAATGGATTGTGACTTTTTAGCTTCTGTCCAAAGATGAACCTCCTTTATTTATCATTAGTTTGTTTTTGTTATCAGGACCCTCCCCCCCAGGTAGTAAGTGGGCTTTTTTTTGCCCCTTACTTTCTTAGCTATGCAGAAAGCATCCTGGATAGTACAGTATTTCTTCCTTTTTATCAGTGTGCCACAAACCTCGTGTCTTTCCACTCAGCTCACGGGTAGCTCAGTTTCATTAGAATCAACTTTTTACTTTTTTCATCTTAGAAAATACACGACCAGTTTTTCCAGGAGAAGCCCAGTAATATTTGTGGTTTGACCCTGGATGCAGTAGCTCACCTCACCACCTCCTGCCAACCTGGAATAGGGGAAGCCGTGGAAATGCTAAATGGGGTTCTAATACGTTTTAAAATCAAACTTCTGGTATGCTGTGCTGTCACTTGAAAGATTGCTTCTCTTACATTTATATTTTAATAAAGATAAACTTATACCTGCTCTTTGGTGAAGATTGCTTTAAATACCTAATTCTTTTGTAAAGGAGTGATTTTTGCATGTGGTAATTCATGAAATATGCCTGTGTTGGTTTGGTAAGAAACCTCGTAATTCTGTGATTTTTCTATTTCTAACGAGCTGTTTCTGTTGGGCCTGCTGAACACGTGTGTGCAGTGTAACAGACACTGAGTGTGATGCTGTGGGGGCTGCAGAGATGAAGTCCTGACCTTCATTCTGATAAAGTGTTCATCGTTTTAAGACCCTTGTTAAGCTAATGTCCTGAACAAGTCAAATATAATTTCTTTTATTGGGCTTCTGACAAATATTTGAGGAAAAATTCTATATACTCTATGTAATTCTTAATTTATTACAGGTTTCATTAACCTTCATTTTTAATGCTTGTCTTTATTAAATGTTGGTGTTAAAGTGACTGCAATAGTGATAGGCAGCAAGGTCAGTGATGACAGCTTCTCAGGCAGCCTTCAGAATTGAGTCTCAGAGATCCTAGACAATACCAGCTGCCTGCAGTCACTGTTGGAGTGGCATCCAGTTTTGGTATTATTTACTTGTATATAACTTACGATAAATGTATTAAAATTGCAGGCTTTGCCTTTTGAAATACAATGTAAGTCAGTAAATAATGTCACAGCATTTAACACCTGTTTTTGGTTTATCAATTCATGGCACTAAAACTTACTTAGGTTTTACTATGTGCTATACATAGATTAACTTCATGCTAAGGATTTAGCATAGTTGGAAAAATATAACAAAATTTTCTTGTGTACTCTGGGTTTGGAAAGCCTTTCCTTTTTGAAGCATAGCCATTCAAATAAAAAAAATGAATATATGAAAATATAGGAAATTCACAATTGATTTTTGATGGGAAAGTATTTTCCTCATGAATGTAACCAAGACAAATATTGTGATTTTTTTTTCCCCCAAGACATTTTATGGTGAACTTTTCATTTAGAGGACATAACTATCCCACACATTTGAGTAGATATTCAAATATGAAATAATATGCTACGTGGTGACAGAATATAGAAAAAAGATTTTATCTTTTTTTCTTGGCTACTACAGCTGACACATACAGGTAATTTCCACGTAAGGTGATAGCTCCATTTTCCCAATGAGATCATTAAAGTGTTTTGGCTAATTTGAATATATAAACTTTTATAATAAAGATTAAATTGTCAAATAGTTTAAGTTAATTTATACACTTAAAATTGTATGAAATTTTAAAATGTTCATTTTCTTGATTTTATTTAAATTCCTCGAGTGCTTCTACAACATAAGGATTTTCTTCTCTAGAACCAGTTTTTGAGTTGTCTGGAATAGTTTTCTAGACTTAGATCCGTTTGACTTCTTTGAAATCCAACATATTTGAATCCATTCATGATGTAGTCATGGGACATTTTCTCTTAGGTACCCATGGTCATAATCATAGTTGTTTTTGTCTTTCCTTCTATGGAAGGATGTATGTTGATATTACTCTAGTGTTTTTGAAAAAAGTGTTGAAAAGGTTTATTTACAGTGAAATTCAGTATTTGATAACCTGAGGGTTCTCTTTGGTTGATTGATTTTTTACTGATTGAGGTGACTGATTAGAGGACATGTAGACTTCTAGAGATCCTGTTGCTGTGCGTAATGTCTTTAAGTTTCAAATATCCTGCTTTAAGGATATTTTAGAGTATCTCCAAGTGATACATTGTTATTCAGGTTAAGATAATTGGGTAAGAGTTTCTTGTCATAAGAAACACTTTGTTGAGTGTGGTGGTGCATGCCTGTAATCTCAGCACTTGGTAGGCTGAGGCAGAAGGATTGCCGTGAATTCAGAGGCCATCCTGAGCTACGTAAGAGGGTTCAAGGCTAACCCGTACTACGCAGCAAGACCCTGTCTCAAAAACAGCAACAAAAATAACAAAAACAAAGACAAAACCAAAACAAAAAAGAATTCATATAGTCTTTATTAGAAGTATAAAACAGTTACCTCTTTTCTGAGGGTTAATTTTTGGGACGAGTAGCTGGGGCGTTTGTTTAGTGGCTAGCTACCACCTTCTAGAGTGGGCAGATGGGGGATATTTTAACCCAGTTTTTTTTCTTTTCATTGCATACTGCTTTTCCTTGCCAGGAATTTAGTTCTTTTTACCCAATTCTTCATTTTCATGTTTCTTTGTTTTCTGCTACCTTACTAGATTTTTTTCCTCCTCAAGTCACATAAAGAACATCTATAAGTATTGTCTTCAGTATCATAACTGTCTGTTAACTCCCATTTTTGGTGTGAGAGTAATGCTTTGGTGTATTGCTAAGATTGTGTCAAGTTGACTTACAGTACATGGTGATGAATTTCTGGAATAAATGTCCCTGTGATCCTTGCTCACAGATTAAAAACCCTAGTGTTTGAATCAGACGAGTGCAATGTGGAAAGGCAAAATACAATTTTGAAATATTTGCATGATAATCTACATAAGAAAAACATTTAATGGGAGTGGAGGTAGAATGTTTCCAGGATCAACACTTGAATACTGTGGGTGAACTATTTTTTTTAAATGGATGGCAGGTGGCAGAGTTGAAAAACAGGTTTTTATAATGGAAATGCTAAGAGTCTTAGTTATCTTGGTGTGAATGGTATTGTTACAATAGATATAATAGATGTATTGCATTATCTTGTCTAATCAGACACTTTTGTTAGTAGAAGCCCCCTCTTCCAATTAGTTTCAGTGTGCTGCTGCAGAGAATGACTCCTTTCAACAATTTTTGCTACTCCTGAAATTTTTGAGATTAAAGATTTTTATCTTTGTCAAATTTTAGTGGATTTAGTCAGCATAAATTTATTTTATGAAAAACATTTAAAGTCAGGAGAGTAAGTTTCAGAAGCAGACCAGCATTTCTCTGGAGTAGAGGATCTGGATCAGCCCCTTTAATGACCATCAGTTAATGTTGGCAGTGTTCTGCTGTTTTCCTTTTTAAATGCAGCTACTCATATTTCACATTTGATTTGCTTTCAATATCCTTACTCTGAAAGGGGCTCAGGAAATTGAATTACATTTTATGTATTTAGTTCCTAATCTCATTCTTATTTAAAAAAATCTGTACAAATTCTGAAGGCTGTCGGTAGTATCTGAAAGTTTGGGGAACTGGAGGGAACTATACAGGAGTCAGGTTTGATCACAGTAGATAAAGCACTGTACAGTGTGCTTACTGGCAAGGAGGATCAGTTATGCTCTAGCAGACCAGGACTGGTTGCTTGGTTCTGAGTCAGCAGGGCAGTGTCTTAAGAGTAGTGGGTAGTCACCACTTTGGAAGTTTAATAAAACTGGTAAAAAGTTCTTTCTGCACATGTAGACTGGGAACACAGCCAGCCCTCTTGCCCCATTCATAAACAGGGCAGTGAGAGGAGAAGATGGAGATGGAATGTAGTTGGTGACAATAGTGACCTCTTTTTTTCTGTAAAATGCTGAATGTTCACAGCTCACAACTACCTGCTAAGTTTTACAAGAGTTAACGTTTAAGATGAGGTCCCTGGATAGTTAGGTAGTTCTAAGGATGTATTGGTTCAATAGAACTCTTGAATAATTTAATGTGTGTCAGCATATTCACATAGAGATGACTAAAATAGCCCATTCCTTTGAAAAGCTGTTAATCTAGTGAGATACATGGCTATTTAGAGTCATTAAGAGGAAATAACTAGAGTTTCCTACATCAAGTCTACTTGCCTGTGTGAATTTATTTCCTACATAGACTCTGAGATCCCTCTGTTATCCTGACCATTGGCTTGCTGTGTTTCCATGTAAGGCCAGCCTCGTCCCTTGGGCACTCGTCCCCTCACCTGCTTAGGGTCATTTCTTCTGCAGTTTTCCTCTTTCTCTGTTGGATCATCTTCCCTCTCCACTGAGTCATTCTTGTCATGATACCACATTTCCTTCAAACTAGTCCATTTGTTTTTTCCTTTCATAACAAAACTCTGTATAAGGAGAT
>RJWT010009180.1:0-25398 GCA_004365215.1 Cuniculus paca
CAAGGAGGAGGCGGGTCGGCGGCTTAGTGGCACGGTCACATGCTGAGAAAAACAAGAATTGGAAACACTGTGCATTGGGAGCCTTTCTTTTGTACCGTCTGTAAAAGCTGTTTCACTGCTAAAACGGAAATCAGATTGGTGATTGGTTTGTCTTTTAATAAAGTAGCCAGAACCAGGGAAATAGGATTTTTTTTCTCTCTTTAAGAGACAAACTGCTTATTCCTGAAAGGCCAGAGGGAGAGACAGCACTGGACAGGGATTTGTCTTTAGTGGGGAGAGGAGCATTTGCTATACTCTTAAGGAGAAGGGAAGGATAATGAGTGTAGATGCAGTGGGTACAACTTAATCTATTCACCGATTACTATCTCATCTCGCTCTGCTCTGAGACTTTCTGTGGTTCCATGTCGCCCATATGATGAAGTTCAAATTCCACCTGGTACTCAGTGGCTCGGTAGTTTGTCCAAGACCTAGACCACCGCTCCAGCTTTACCTCTTACCGGGAACTTTCTGAGCCAGCTCACTGGCTGTGTTCACCTCTGTGCCCTTCTCCCTGGCAAGGATTTCTTTTCTCCTTTCTGATGCTTTACTTTCTTTAACTTTCAAGTTTTACTTTTCCTAGGAAGTTTTCACTGACCACCTCAACTCCTAGGATCATTCACTTTCTTCAGAACTCTTTTAAGGTAGCACCTACCTGTATCTTTCCCCCTCTGATTTGTTAGGCTTTGTTACTAGTTTTCATGTGGGTTTGCTTGTTGGGGTGGAGGCAACTTGAAGGCGAGGATTTTCCTTTTATGCTGAATTTAAGTCAGATGAATTTAGTCTCTTCCTTAATAAAAGAAGAATGGGATTTGCTTTTTATCAGACAATAGAAATTATGATTTATCCTGAGGCAGGGTTTTGAAAAAAAAAGGTACAAAACGGCTACCAACTTTTACAAAGGCTTATGTGACCAGAAATAACACTTACATGTTTAATTCCAAATGAGCAGTGTGCTTGTCCCAGCAGTGTGCAGCTTCTCTTCCTGAATCCTGTGTCCCTCAGGTCTCCTGAGTTGGAAGGTTCCTGTAGCGTCTCAGATCAGAACCAGGCTCTGTATCCTCGTGAGGTTTCCAAAATGTCGCCATAGCCTCACAGCCTGTCTACCGTGTCCCACACGCTTACCCACCAGTATCGTTTGTAGAATCTGGGCTTTACTGTTGGGCTAAACCAAATTTTAATCTCTCTTCCACCATTTACCAGTTTTCCTACCTCAGGCAAGACAGTTTTTTTAAAAACAAATTATAAAATAAGATACAGATTTTTCCAAGAGTTATGCAACAGTAGCATTTGTGAAGACTTCTAGCAAAATGTCTCACAGTGGGAATACAAAAAATACTCCTTTGCCCACTGTCCTCCTCTACACCATTTTTCCTGTGTTCCATAATTTGTTTTTCTTCAGAGTTTTCAGTCCTGTGTAATTAAATGAATTAATATTTTATAGCGACTTAGAATTGGGCTTGGCTGTGGTATGCAACTGGGAATGTGTATTGAGGAAGATACCTATTTCTGCAGGAAGGAGAATGGGGGAACGCACACAGTTAACATGTATACTTAGACTCTTCTCTTCGGGCGCTTTCTTGCTACTTTTATTTTTCTGGGGAGGCAGGTGACTGAGGTGGAATTGATGAATTTCCATTCATGGTGTATTTTAGAATTGGCTGATGTCGATGAAGTGGCAAAACATAGCTATTCTAAACTCCTGGAATTTTTGTACTTAAAAGCAAACATTTATATTTGTTTTCAACTTTTACTTATAGTGAATAGCAGTTAATGAAATAGATACCCACCTTTTCTCTTTTTGGTTTCAATTCCTTGGGCCAGTATTATAGCCCATGTATAGTAAATAAGAGGACAGGTCTAGAGTCCCAGGCTGGCTTTGAATTCTTTTATTTCTCATGTTATTCCTCGTGTACTTGGGCATGTTATTCCTCGTGTATTTATGTCTCTCTGCCACATTTTCCTCATCTGTCAATAGGGTTAATACTGGAACCTGCAGGGTCTCCCGCAGGCTTGCAGGGGATAGCACAGCTGTGCCTGTGCTGTCACACACAAGCAGTTACTAAGCGCAAACAGCCGTGGCTGCTCACTTGTCCACGCGTGTGTTTCCCCTTTAGCATACAGTATCGCTCTTTGGGCATCGCTTCCTTTGTAGTATTATGGCGTTTGAGCCTTCTCCCCTACTTGTTTTTCTTGCAGTGAGGTCTGCCAATCCTTGGTGAAGCAGAGCTCTGGAATGAAAGGAAGCTCGCCACTCCAAAAACTGCATCTGGTTTCACGGAGTATTTATCATTCACGCCATCCTACCTTAAAGTTTCAGAGACCTCACCTAAGGACATCATTTCAGCAGTTCTCTTCTCTAACTAACCTTCCTTTACGTAAACCGAAACTTTCTCCAGTTATTTATGGCTACCAGCCTCACAGGAATTTTTGGCCAGCAAGGTTAGCTGCAAGGCTTTTAAAACTTCGATATCTCATACTGGGATCTGCTGTGGGTGGTGGCTATACAGCCAAAAAGGTGAGTTTAACTTTCCTACTCGTTTTCCAGTTATGCCAGCATGATTATTTTAAATTTTTGTACCATGTCATTTTTTTAAATATAGTAAAATATAATTGGATATGTAAACATTAATTGTGTATTTTGACCAAGTCCTAGGTTGTCGTAAAGGTGCCAATGTGAAAATGCCTTCTGAATCTTTACTGTAATTACAGATGACAAAGATGACCTAGAGTAGAGGGCCCTGGGCGGAAAGAGTGATCACCTTGGTTTGATTTTGAGCTTTGCCACTTCAGAGAGGAGCAAGAAAGTTAGATGGCATACAGTACTCAAGGGGCCACTCCTTAACATCTCTGGGCCCTGAGGCAAACAGTCCTGTGTCCTGGTCTTTTGTCCCATGGTGATATTTAATGGCGACATGAAACCTACTTGAATTGGCAGTATATTTTGAATTCTTAAGATTTTCCTTTACTAAATAGTAAAGGAGTATTTACATAATTTTATTTGCTTGCCTTCTGAATTGTTTATGGAAGCGCTGAGGTCACATAAATTCGTTTCTTAAAAACTTTGTATATAATACATAGCTTTTCATAAAGTTTTTTAATTAACAATTTTTCTTTACATTTTTATATGGCTTTAAAGTATTTAACTGATAACTTTTTTTTTAATCTTTTAGACTTTTGATCAGTGGAAAGATATGATACCAGACCTCAGTGACTATAAATGGATTGTCCCTGACATCGTGTGGGAAATTGATGAGTATATTGATTTTGGTTTGTATCATCAGCACTGAAATACTTTCTTGAGTTATTTCTTTAGGATAGAGAAATTTTTTGAGATAATTTCTTAACTTTTGAGTCTAATTATGGTATTTTATTTCAATGATAAAGAGTCATAGAATATCAAGGAAAAATTTTGTATGGGAAAAGAGTATCTAGTGGTCCATCACTTTAGTACAGTTGCTGTTGTCCTTCTGGAATATTTTGTTTCAATTGTACTTACTGTTAGTATGTGGTTAATATTTTAGTTTCCTTTTTAAAAAATATGTAGTCCTAGAGACTTTAGTATCTTATCGTTTGTTGCCTGGCACATTGTGTCAGCATTTCCCCTCTTCCAGGCAGCTTTTCCAAAGGTCATTTGCAGCTTTATACAGTGTAGCCTGGGACATGTCTGCTATGAGTCCCTGAACTATCTCCTTATGATTGATTGCCTTGGTTACTTATATTTTTGTAGCCAAGTTTCTTAAGTCTGTTAGAATGCAGAGTAATTTCTCCCTTGGTCAGACATTGATACCCTTTTTCAGTAAGTAGATGAGAGAAAAATATATTTTGATGGCTAATTACAAGTAACTCATGATCTTTTTAAATTTTTTAATTATTTTTAATAATTTCCCTTTTTAAATGTCTAAATTTCTTACTATAAGTGTATATGGAGATAGAATTTCTACAGATACTTATTCACAGTACGTTTTGTTTTGTTTTGTTTTGTTTGAGACAGGGTCTCACTATGCAGTTCAGGCTGTCCTTGAACTCACTTTGTAGCCCAGGCTGGTCTCAGACTTGCAGTGATCCTCCTGCCTCAGCTTCCCCAGTGCTGGGGTTACAGGGGTGCGCCACCATGCCCAGCTCACAGCATTTCTTAAAGATAAAATAGTGCTATATTGACAAAGGCTTTTCAGAAAACACATGCTTTCGGGGCCGGGGGTATAGCTCAGCTGCACAGTGACTGCTTGGCAAGCACAAGGTCCTGAGTTTGATTCCCAGTTCCAAAAAAAAAAAAAGAAAATGCATGCTTGCAAATTGTTTTTCTAATATTTATGAAGAGTACTTTTCAATTTAATTCACTTGCCAGTACTGCAGTGCAGTGGCTGAGCACCTGAATTCTGAAGCCAGACTGCCTGGACTTGAACCCTGGCCCTGTACTTCCTTCCTGTGTGTCCCAGCGCTTCCTCGATAAACGGGGTGATGATAGTAGCTAATTTGTGGAGCTGCCTTGAGGATTGAGCAAGTTAGTACTTTTATAGCTCTTGGAGTCTACTACCTGGCACATATTCTTATTTTGATACTACTTGTGTGTTTTGATCTTCTCCAGAGAAAATTAGAAAAGCACTTCCTAATTCAGAAGACCTTGCAAAGTTAGCCCCAGACTTGGACAAGATTGTCGAAAGCCTCAGCTTATTGAAGGACTTTTTCACCACAGGTGGGGACACACCTGTTTAATCTAATTTAAATATTTAACAACCACAAAGGAAAAATCCATAGATGTATTTGTTTATTCCCATATTTTAAATTAAAACATTTAATACAAATGAAAAGGGTGTTTTTGGGTTTTTTCAAATAAGGTATACACAAAGCTTTCTTGCACAGTGGTTTTAATTTTTGTCTAACTCAATAAAGTGAACATTTGTAAGAAAATATGCACTGGTTTTTAATCAGGGAGGGAAAAAATATTGCTTGTTCTTGACAAGTAGATGAGACTTCCTATGTATTTGCTTTTCATAATTGATTAGAGCCAATGTGGTGATTTTAAAACAAAATTTAATATGTTGAACCATCATGACTACAATTTATAAAGTTAGTCCTGGCATATTTGCGCAGTTACTACCCTACTGTGTTATAAATCTGAGGTCTCAGTCATCTTTGTTTGTTCATTCCTATTAAATTTTATATTTTCATGTCCCCTTTTGCTGATTTTTCACAGGTCACATATTGGTTAGTGAAGTCATAGAAGCTTCTGACCTACTTCTCTTGTTAGGTGTGTAAACAGACATTTTTGCTGACCTTAACGTGCCTTTTCAATGCTTCTAATAAACTAGTTGCAAATAAAATTGCACACCAAATTTATACTGCTGCTTATGCTGAATTGTGAACCCCCAAAACTGTAGTAGGCAATCTCACTATTCTTTAAATAAAATAAAATAATTATTTTGTGATGAAACTAAAATTCCTAAATGTATATATGTAAGATTAAAGCTATTGAAAGAAAATTTGCTTATCCAAAATATTTTCTTGAAATAGATCTAATTGCTTTTGATAATCAAAATGAAAAGTAATTTTAGTTTGTCTCATCTGCCATGTCATAGTTGACAATTTAAATTCATTTTTGTATTGTATGTATTATCTCATGGCGAGGATGCATGGTTAAACTGTAAGTACATTCACGTAAATCAGCCCAAAGAGCATATGTGTATTTTAATCATAAATTCAGGCTCTGTGTTTTTTAAACAGGTTAAACATGTGCTACAATTTTTGAAACTTTTTCACATACTTTACCAGTAAAATAAAAATAAAAGATATTGGGTGCTTTGAACCTGAGTTGCTGTAAAATTCATTTACTTTTTAGTTGATTGGATATAATTTGGACTTTGGGTTAGGCTAGCAACATCACTGGAGAATTTGAATGACTGTATATTAATGTTTCAGGTTCACCTGGAGAAACTGCATTTAGAGCAACAGATCATGAAAGTGACAAGCCCTATAAAAAGGTAAGTATAAAACAATGCTTCTCATAGGTAGTCTTGAAAGATTTTAAAGACTTTTAGCTTTTGGGAAGATTTGAAAATGATACTATGTGAGAAACAAATACAAAGCCATCTCATATATATGTTTTTATTAATCTTAGTGAAAGATGTTAAGTGACAGTTCTGGATATACAGTTAGAGAAGCCTATCTCCTTCAGTTATGTTTTGTGAAACAGTAGTTAAAGGTTGGCCCTAAGAAAGGATTTGTTACTAAATATGTGTGGGAAAAGCTGAGGTAGACAAAACAAGCAGATTTATTTTCCACAGCACTTTACAGACTTTAATATATTCATGCATTGTGAATCTCTGAAGAGGAGTCAGAGCATACGGAATTTATCAGCAGAACCTGCTTTCACTTAGTGGAAACTATGAAAGAGTAGAAAGCGAGTTACTAGGGAATAAATCAGTCCTTTTACTGAAAGTTATATATGGGGCCACTTAAAGTATGTCTACTGTAACACTTCCATATCAACAGAATCTATATGAAAGTTATAAGTGAGTCACATATTAAAGTTATAGGATTGTTGAGACAGGACAACATGCTTCCCTTTTATTTATAATCATGTGTTTACCAGACATTTTCCTAGTCTTCTTTTGGAATTGGCTAAATAAATGATTATTTGAAAAGTTTTTGAAAAATAATAATCTAGATAAATAGATTTATGGAAAAATCTTCTGTGAACATTTTAAAATTAAATATGAAATATGTAGCTTTTATACTGAGCTTTTAATACACCATAGAAAATAATTGTGGGAGAAGAACAAAGAAATAATTCCTGTTTGTAGGTTTTTACCTCTTTCACTCTACTTCAACTTTGAACTCTATAAGCTCTCCAAATTTTATTTCAAAAATCTTTTCTTTGACTTTTAACTTTATGTTTTGGAGAAAACATTTCAGAACATGTGTGCATGTATGTGTATGTGCGTATGTGTGTGTTGCATTTGCCTTTTAACTTGATCTTTCTTGACATGTTTGCATTTACACAGTTTTATCCAAAAGAACGATCTTGACTTCATTCATGCTGTGGGGAGTGGGATGGGATAGAAACTAGCTTAGCAGGCAGCTTATTTTGAACCAAGGCCTTGGTGAGTTAAGGCAGGTAAACTCAATGTGCAAAGATGCACTAATCTAATGGGGGAGGAGGAGCCTTTGTTACTGGTACGGTAGTGTGGTTTTATTGAGTGACAGTGTTTCTTTTTGCCTAAAGCAGTTAGAGGAGTCTGCTTTCTCCCTGACATGGTGTGGAATCACTTTGGTGAGTGAGGAAGTTCGTTCAGGTCTTGACTCAGTAGCCCACCAACGTGAACAGTCAGTGATTAAGAGCTCTATCATGCAGCTGAAATAAGACAGTGCATCTTTTTAATAATGTTTACAGATTTTATTTCATGCTGTAGACATGAAAGTAATTGTATTGCTTTATATAACTTACTCTTTTGGTTGCTTAATGATAAATCCCCTTAAAGACTACTTCCCTTTAACTTTTTCTTTTTATGATTGTTATTTTGCCCATTAAAAACTCAGCAGTTATTTTTTCCAATGATTTGTTGTAAATACTGAAACTGGAGTTTTAGCTACTTTTATTAAGGTTAAAGCAAATTAAAATAGTGCTAATATAAAAATTTACTGTGCAAAAAATGATCTCCCACCCCAGTGGATGGCTTTAAATTATTGATACACAACATTGTGTTTCCAAGGCTTAACTCTTGCCTGTGATGCTTGAGAATAATGAGCTGCTCAGGTAAAATGCAGATGAACTGACCTGACTTTAAGAAACTTCCCTACGAATCCACAACTGAGTGTCTGCATGCACGCAGAGGCTTTCATATACAGTGACCTTTTCGAAATTACTCAGACCTCTGTTGAACACATGAGGAACAGTCAGAGCTGGTAAGACGGCCTCTGGAGTTTAGCTGATAAACTTTTTGACTGGTTCAGTCCTGTGTCTGAGAGCTCCAGATTTAGTATAGTGTCCAGAGGTTGAAGCAGTCATGCTTAAGTTTAATGGTCTTGAGGTTTGAGACAAAGTTTTTAGTTAGACTCTGCTAGAAATGTCAACCTAAATGCAAATCAGATTTTTTGTAAAGGAATAATAACTGGAAACTTTTTTGCAACTAGAACTAAATAAACATTTGTCCTTTGAATAGAAGAACACACCTGGAGAAGTGCTGGCAAGCAGAGGAACAGTTAGGATCGTTCAGAGTCAAGTAAAGTTGAAGTGATGGGAGTGGAGGGAAACACAGATGGCTTGACTGGTGAGGGCTTCCAGCCTGGATGCTTGAGAAAGTTACAATTGAAGGCTTCAGAAAGTCTATGAAAAGCATGTATATCCACATAATGTGCACAGGCTAAGCAATCATCAGGTTTCTTTGGTTTTACTTGGATTTATATCTATTTAGTTTGCAGGCACGAGTGATTTATGCTGTATGAATCCAAAGTTTTGATATGCATCTTTGATTAATAGGTCATTGAAAAAATAGTAAAAGCACTTTTCAAACCTAACTTAGACCACTTTGTTGAGGTCTGATTGACCTACAGTAGAAACACAATCTAATAAGTGCTTTTTGTAGTCAAAAGTTTTAACACTGTGTCCACTGGAAGAATATAAAAGAAATAGCCCATGGTGTGGACTGAATAATATTCTTGAGACTTAGAAAATTTAAAACTACTTGAACACAAATTGGAAATTGGAGTAATGAGCCTATTTTAGTGAATTAATAGAATCATTAATTTGAAAACCCATCAGATTTCTGTGTCAGTCCATATACTTAGTATATCTTAGATATACTTAGTGTATCTTCTTTTTTAGTTTCTGCAAGACTGCAGTGTTCTAGTGAAAACTGATTTACTAAATAAGGTGTGTTATTACCTGTGCTTTTGTCCTTTCATGTTTCTTTTTGGTCATAAGCGTCTCACAGAAGTAAGGAATATGGCCATTCTGAAAGTAACAAGCACATTTATAATTTAAAGAAAATATTTTAAAAGCCCAACTCTTAAAAAGTAGTGGTAGTATTTTCAGTGTAATTATTAAATATTAATACATTAATGTACTTCCGGCATATTACTCTAATTCTCATTTTTATGGATTATGATGTATCTCCCAACTGAAGTGTCCCTCCCCCTTTTGCTTCCCACCCAATTGCCAGTCTTCCCTGAAGTACAGCTCAGTTGTCAGCTTCACAAAGCCCGACATAACCATTCTGATTCCATTAATTATCTTCTCAATGTTTACCTGCCATACAAAACACTGTTTACTTTGGTTTGCATTCTTATTGCTTAATGAATCATTTCTGTCACTAAATTTGTCTTCAGAGGACCTAGGATAGTGTTGAGCTCTTAGCAAAATTAACTGATTATTTGAACTCAGTAGAAAAAAGGCAAGTTTTTTTTTTGTTTTTTGGGGGGTGAGGAGCGGTACCAGGAATCAAACTCATGACCTCACGCTTGCCAGGCGGGCACTTGTGCCGCTAAGCTAAACCCGCAGCCCCCAAAAAGGCAAGTTTAAAGTAAATAAATTTGATTGACGCTAGCAAAGGTAAGCCTAAAGATTGTTTTGCTCTGATTACTGTGACTTGTTCTTGGCCTTCCTATTTGGCAACTATTGAGAAGAATAAGTATGTAAAAGTGTTTGATGGGTTTGATACTGTTTTGATTTGTAATGGAACAATGTTGTTCACATAGGATTTGCATTTCTGAGATTTCTTATACAACAAATAGTTGTAGTAATTATTGCAAAATTAAATTCTTACAATGTGCACTATGAAGTAACCACAGGTTTCGGGAATTCTTGAGTTTTCTGAGCAAGTAGCAACTAAGAACTATGTTTGGTAAGATTCTTAGCTAGAATCCAAACCATTGTGCATTGGTGTGTTAGTAGGTGGATGCTGTGGGGTCAAAAGAAGAGCAGGGAATATCTCCATGCAGAAAAGTGGAGGGGCAAAACATCCTTCCTTCCTTCTGTAATAACTATGCCTCCCCCTTTTACATCAATCAAGAAACAGTAGATGCTTTTAATATGTGTGTATAAATAAAATGCTATTTTTAGGTAACTATTTAGAACAAAGGAGATTCACTCTAAGAATTGAACAAATTGTAATGGAAATTATAATTCTGATAATTATTGGTAACAACTGTTTTGTTCATCCTTAAAATTATTTGTAGAAATTGTTCAAATAGTTAAACTGGACATTGATATATCTGGGTTGGAGCAAGTTAAATAATCCCAAGTGAAAAGACCTAGTTCCTTTCGATTACCAGTATTTTTTAGTTGGCTATAAATATGTTGAGGAGAGTTACATATTACTGGGAGGGGAAAAATAGGAAAATAGTTCTTTTACCTAACCAAATAGCAGAAAAGCAAAAAACGGGCCAGGATATAGCTCAGCGGCACAGCACCTGCCTGGCAAGTGCAAGGTCTTGAGTTTGATCCCTGGGACCAAAAAAGAAAGAAAAGCAGAAAGTTTTTCAAACTTCAGAAAATGATTTAGTGTTTAGGAATATTTTGTAAATAGAAGGATAAAGAAACTTCCACTTTGATGAAGTTCTTTTGCCAAACCAAAGTTACTGCAAAATTTTTAAAGCAGGGGTTGACAAACTTTTCCTCAAAGGGTCAGATAGTAAATGTTTTATTTAGGTTTGCAAGCCATAGTGTTTGTGTAAACTACTCAACCTGCTCACCATAGTTCGCCAGCTCCTACTCTAATTTAAATATACCTTCTGTTGTATTGTAGCGTTACCGTTTTCCCCTCTCAAATGTACTTAGAAGCTCATCAATCAAAGATAATTTGAAAATAGATGGGACCATATTACTGAGTAATACACACTTCACAGTCACACACGTTCAGACCCTGCTGTTCCTGCTTCCTAAACTGTGGAACCTTGGCAAATTATTTACCTTCTTTGAGTTTCTGGCTTCCTCTTCTGTAAAAGGGTGAAGGCTGCCTGATAAAGTTATTGTGAAGATTGCATGAAGTCCATTTTTATTTGATATTTTGGACTTGAGTTATTACTAATTGTCTTTTCTGATGTTATCATTTTTAAAAATGGAGAACATCACACATGAAATATTAGATGAAGAGCACTGCAATGTCAAATTAACAATGGCCAGGAGATGTTTAGGGAATATATAATCTATAATTGTTAACAATGATTATTTATTGTTATGCATGAGTTACTGTATTTTATATGAAGCATTTTTAAATAATTATGTGTATGCTGTTTCTTGAGAGAAAAATATCCCATCCTTGGGAAAATATTTATTGATAAAAATGTGTGTTTTATATCCAAGGAATATTTCTGGCACAGTATGTACACACATTTTCCCCATCCTTTTCCACATGGTCTAAAGTTAGAGCTGAATAGCCTATCATTTTGTGTTTAGGATGAGATGATGCCAAAATTTGAGAAAAAGTAAGCTCCTTAAAATGTATAGCATAGCGTAAATCGCTTTTTCTGTCTTATTGTTTCCTTCCTACTTTTTTTAGGAAATAAGAATTTTACCTGTCCATAGCAGAACTGCAGACACAGACTGGGGAGGAAAGAGAGGCATCCCTAGAAAGACAGTGTTTTCATGTAATCTAATAGACATTAGAATCCTGTATTTACCATATAGTTGCATCCAGATACTAGTAATGACTTAGAAGGGGGTATTTAAGCTATAAATAAAAATGCTTGGGCATAGTATAAATGAAAGTGCCAGAAGTATGTAAATACAGCAGATACACTAGTATGTTAGCCAATATAAGGAGCAGCTTTCAAGGTAGTGTTTTGGAAATCTACACACTTGGAGGACTGAAAGATTGATAACCAAAATAAATGAGCAAATGTATTGTCAGATTGCTTTCTGTTAGATGAAAACCAGTGATATTTTAAAATTATAGAAGTGATAAGGATAGTTAGTTGATATTAACTTTCTTTGATAGATTTGTCAGTGACCATTAAATTAATGCATTTAAAAGATATATCTTAAAGATAATTTCAGGTTTTTATACATATATTTTGTACTATTGAATCTGAAAACTAATGTTGAAATTTCTCTTGTCATGTGGAAATAAAGCATCTAATTTCATTCTTTGATTATACTAATCAGTCTGTTTTATTCATTAACATTAGCAGGGATCATACCCTAAAATACTAAAGCTAAGAATCAAAAATTCCCCAAATTGCAAATTAACACTGTATAATTGAAAATACTTTACTATAGTACTAATGTTTCTGTGTTTATTTCCTGGAAAGCCTTTATGTTTATGTAAGACTTGGGTTATATAATGGAAATTAAGTACTTCTCTGGTGACACTAATTAAATTTTTAGTGTAATGTTAACCAGCATTTTAACATATTTTGCTAATTATACAAAGCAAAGTATTTTTGGCAGTAACTTAAAAAAAATTTCCTATGCTACTTAAAACTCCTAACTTAGACTATATTAGCTTTCCTCTTTATTTTTATGACTTGGTAAAAACTGATCCCATTGTTCCTCCAAATCAATTACCTTGTGTGATTCAGTTACCTTATTGATTGGAACTTTATCTTTTTAGGATTTCTAATTGAGAAAATTTTAAGCTTGTGACATTGTCTATTCTTAGTTGTTCTTTCCTTCACATTTTTCACTTGATTATCTCAGAGGCCAGCAAGTGAAAAATACTGTTCAGAAAATGACATGTTTGTTGATATCAGGCCATATGTGATATATTATAAAAATTGTAACAATTTAATATTTTATTATTAAATTGGATTAATACTAGCAGCAGAAAAATTCTTTTATATGTCAAAACTTTTATTTCACTTTAAATTTTCATAACTATTTGTCTCTGTATCTTAAGTTCTTTCGTAGTGCTTTTGCTTAGTAATTGATATATCCTTGCTTATATTCTCAGAAGCTATTTCTATTTAATGTCAAAACAGCTCATAAAAAGTGAAAAACAAACTATTTAATGTCATTCAAAGTCAAATAGAATCTAAAACATTTTTAAATTTACGAAAAGAATCCTAAATTTTAGTGTGTATAAAGGCACATAAATATTTGAATTAGTGTACAACCTTGATTAATTTGGTGATAGAAAACTCAGATTTATAGGTTTTTGCAAAACTGTACTTTTTAATTGAAATCATATCAAGGAAAAATACCTATTTAAGAATAATAGCTTAATAAGCTTTCATGATTATGAGCCTCTAATCAGTATTATGAGAGTTATTGTTTAGAGTTAGAAGACTTAGGCCTGAAAGATCAACACTGTGTTTTAAAAAAAATCAGTTTGAGGTTGTTTTTCCTCTCATATTTCAAGTTAAGAGCACATATTACCAATTCAAAATTCAGGGTTTTGCCAGGAAATTCAATAAACTGCAGTACTCCCTTCTTTGAGCATTCCAGTTGGTCGAGGTTTCGCTGTGTTAATGCTGTGTGTCTGACTCATTTTACTCAGTACTTGTTACTGCATTTTTTCTTTTCACTTTTTAAACTGTGCTGTTTTTTATTTAGACGATAACTAATCTTGCTAAAGGCAAAATGGAAATGCCATACAGAGCCCAGTCATAGGAAGGCTCTGTGGGTGCATGAGTTTCCATTTTTGTTTTAAGCTGTCCATTCCTTCCTCTTACATCTGTTACTTTGTTGTGCCCTTTGGTTTAACATTGTTCTCCTCCCCAATTTTCCCCTTCTCACTGTAAACTCGTGGCAGGGTCTGCTTGGTGAGCTCATTCTCTTACAACAGCAAATTCAAGAGCATGAAGAGGAGGCACGCAGATCCACTGGCCAATATGGCTCAAGCTATGCCCAGCAGAAGCGCAAGGTGATGGATGGTTTAAGGGGCTACTGATGTACTCACACTAATCAGCCATTTCTGCCGCGATCATGTCGCCTTAATCCATTCGTGGACTCCAACCATGAAAATCATTTTTAACAAATATAAAAAGGATGCATCTCATATAAAGATGTGACTTTTCTGGAATGGATAGTGCAGACAGAGTCCAAAGTATCAAGTTCAGTCATAGAAATGTAGTTTTTGAAGGTTAGATTATGTGTGAGGGTGCAGGGATTTATGTTTAGAATAAAATTATAAATTATTGTTTAAGTGGTCCAGTTATTGAGTCACCCAGATATTTTTTATTGGTGCAATCAAGAGGTCCTTGAAAAATATTCTTTTGCCTGTTAGGCAGTCCCGCAATATAGATTCCTAGGTTCATATTTTGATGATATTTAGATCAAAGTGAAATAATTATGTTACATCTATTATGTCAGCAGAATTTTACAACTAAATACAAATCTTATTCCGGAAAAAAGAGTCAGTCATATAATTAACTTCCTGTAGGTTCTGATGTCTCAGTCAACCAATGCTGAAGATAATGATTTAGTGCTATAAATGCTGCTGGCTAACCTCATCTCTTTTGGTGGGGGCTAATATTTGACAGTAGTCATCATAATTCCGTTTCTTTTTCAGTGCAATTCCTGGTTTTTCTCCAATTCCATGGCTGTGGAATCGACACCTATATTTTGTTTAGCTTTCAGTGAATGAATAGCATATGTTCAAAAGAAAAGAAGTTACTTTTTTGTGTGGTTAAAATAGACATGTTAAACCAGGGAAGGACTTATTTTTGATAGTACTTAACATTCTCTGTTCTGTGAGTGTAGCATTTAAATGTTCTAAAATTAGCTGCTTACACTGAGTTGTCTGTGCCTTAGTTTAGTTACAGAAAGCATTGTTCTGGTGTGTAGCTTAAAAATATGACTATAACTCTACTTACAAATTACTCTTAAGGTTTTTTTTGTACTGATAAAATTGAAATGAATCCTATCTACCTGGCCATTTTAAGATTCCAAGATATATTTTAAAATTACCAGTGTGCCCTTGAATCTGACAATTTAGAAGATATTGGTGATGAATATTAATATATTTTCTACACTTCCAAAGATTAATGTTCATTTTAGGGTTGATTTATTAGTTTTCATTGAGGCCTATCAGTATCATTGCTATTTCCAGTATTTATTGGGTTATCCACGTAAGTCCTTATGTATCTCTGTTTCCTTGATTGTAGATAGAGTTGGCAGGACTGCTCCTCTGTCTGCTGTGTTCATGAAGGCGCACTGAGTGGGGCACCAAAAGAGCTTGCTCCTGCCCTCTTTGTAATTACCTTGTATGAAACTAAAAATAACTTGCTCTTCTTTAAGGAAATCATCCCCCTTGTTATCCTGAAAGGCCAGTTACTTAGTTTTCCCTCCTCCTCCCCTGTAGTTAGTGGAGTTGACCTTCACTTGTTCTTTGCTATTGTGATCAAAACACCTATTCATAACAATTTAGCATTCTAGGCATTTGAAGTTTGCTTGAGGCACAAAACAGACTATAGCTACTTTTTGTTACTTTTACTCATTTTTTCCTCTTTTACTTTCTTGAAAATATAAGTAGGTCTTTATTTTTTAATATTTTGTTAGAAGCCAACTAATAAATACCCTTATATCTTCTAAGAAAAAGATCTTAAGCAGAGACAGTAGAGTAAAACTGCCATTGGTAGTTTTGCTTCCTATAATATGTACACATTTATAGAAATTTTTGCAATGACCCATATGTGTATGTATTTCACTCTTTTAGAATGGCCACAATGGCTTAAAAGGAAGAAACACTTAAAAATTTAAAATCAGGCTTGGTTTTGTGAGGAGCTAGTAAAGGTTTTTCTCTTTCAGCTTTAGCTTGTTTCTGCGGAGGATTCCGCTCTTTCTCCATCAATTTCACAGCCCTGGAATTGTAGAAAAACTGGTTTCAAGACCATTGATACCATTTCTGTCAGGGTGAGTTTCAAATTAATTTCATAATAAAAACAAAATATATTAAACAGCAAGACATAAACATACCAAGTTGCTAGGTAAGACCTAGATTGAAAATACTTTGTGCTATTCTCCTAAGGCAACATGTAAAAGTATCTTCTCATCAGTGTCTGCTATTTATTCTTTAAACATTGTACCAGTTTTAAGAATTAATTTTTGACTCCACCACCACTTGTTCTTTTATTATAAACATTAAAATTAATTTTGATCCTCCATTAAACTAAAGATATAGAAGGTATATTGATAAACTATACATCACTTATTCTTCACAATTGTGCCAGAGGAGCAAATGATAAATTTCAGTATTCAACACCCAAATTTATAAAAATTGTAATAGTCATGATTACTAGCACTAATATTAAAATCAAAATTATAATATTCTAAATAACCTTATATCTCTTAAATTTTATATATAACCTTTTTATTTAACCAAACTACTAAGTTAAACTTTTATAACCCTTGGCTTATAATAAACATTTTAATTTTTCTTTATATAATTGTGTTAGTCGCTTAATTATTGCCCAGGTGTTGAGTAATGTTGAACTACTTTTAGTAATTTAAGATATAATGCATGAAATTAGTAAATATTCACATTCTAAGTGAAAATAGTTGGAACTAAAATTCTTATGTATTTTACACAGTTGTAGCTGCAATTGGAACAGAGTAAAATCAGAGTATCTTTTAAAATGAGTTGGAAATTTAGTCTCCATAACGAAGGATTTATGATCACATTGTTTCCTGAAGATGGCACTCTGTATGATCATAGTGCCGTATGATCATAATGATTCATTGGCCTGCTAGATTTTGTTCTTTGGGTTGTGGGCTCCTCAACTTCTTCTCTTCACAGTTTAGGAAAATTAATAATTCTTGTCTATTCTGTACAAGCACACATAGTCAAAACAGAAAAATTTCTATCAGCAAATCTGCTTGCTAAAGTTTTTGTTATATTATAGTTTATCTAATTACCAAATCATTTTTAGAGATTTTCAGGCAAAATCTTAAGGCAAAAAATTATACTTACTATTTCTAGCAAGCATTACAGAATATTTAAAAGTTTGAAAAACTTCTCGAAAAAGTATTTGGAAATAGGAATTGAAAGATGAAAGTAACTTTTTAGGGAATGGACAAGATTTATTAATAATTCAGTCATTTTAATTTTTGATTTATATTTGCTGCCTTGATGTCTTAATTGCTTAAAAAATCAAGTGAAGCTGTACAAAGGTTTAAATGAAAAAGAACATGGATTTAACTTGATTTTTTTTCTCTTATGAAATAAATATATATTACAGTTTTTTATTTTCAGAAATTAGGCAATTATTTTTAAAGGCTGATGATGACAACTTTGTACCTTATTAAGTCATAGAATAGTCATATGGATTTGTCACAGTGACATTTTTATTATAATTGTTCATTGTATTTTGTATTTAGAATTGTATTATGACTACTTTAAAACCTGTCATACAATAAAATTATTTGGGTTTTTAAAATATTCTTAGAACTGTTAGCAATTTGAAGTAGTTTACACAATACTCATGGATTTTTTTGTTTTGTTCTATGTTCAAATCAATTTTACTTGCTTTGGTTTCATCACTACAGGTAAATTTCATATATTATGGGTTAGCAGATCTGGCCTTGAAATTGAATTTAAAAATAAGCATCTGCCAGGTGTGGTGGTGCACACCTGTAATCCCAGCACTCCCAGCAGTTGGGAGGCTGAGGAAAGAGGATCACTGTGAGTTCAAGACCAGCCTAGGTTACATAAGTAAGTTCTACGCCAGCCTGCGCTAAGTAGCGAGACCCTGCCGAAAAAAACTTTAATTAATTGATTAATTAAAAAATTAAAACAGGAATCTGACTCCTTTCATAGCACTGAAAACACAAATTCTTTGTATTTACTATGAACTTCCCTACCTAAAGTACATGATACACAGTAACCAATGAGCTTTTTCAGTGACTATATACAGTAACATATATCTGATTTCCGAAAACACAATTCTAGTGGGCAAACAACCTGTTGTGAATATAGTAACCATCTGTGTTGATCTCTTATTTTTCTAACAAAAGTCTTTCACAACAAATGATGGAAGTGGCAACAGAAAAATTAGCCCTTTTTAAGTTTTTTTTTTCTTTTTAAAAAAGGTTTTTACTTCTTAATATAAGATTTTGAGGAGCTATTTTTACTAATCACATGATTTAAAATTTGTTATTAAATCATGCATATGAAGTCAGTAGTTTTTATACTTGTTCAAAAAGTTCTTTAACACTTGTTTAAAATTTTTACTTACTGTACATTCTACATAAACCTAATTCTACTCAACTAAAATTTATTTTAAACATTCAGGTATCAGACAAAGAGAAAATTGACCAACTTCAAGAAGAACTTCTGCATACTCAGGTAATTCAGATGAGTAAGAAAAAGCAGAGACTATTGTAGTAGAGTCTAGCATAAGTTGGATGCTGTAAAAATCTATTTTTCAATAAAACAAAATTGGGAATGGTTAATGATATATCCTATTATCAATACATACAAAATATAATTGAGAAGTAAGGCAAAAGAAAGAACTAGTTAGAAGTATTGAGTTAACTTATTTATTTGTAAAACTCTGTTTTGAGTGAATCTTGTCCTTCTGATTTTGAAAGTAAACTGCAGTGCAAAAAGAGAGAAAGAGGTTTGTTCTTGTATAAACATATGCTTGCATTTTTCCACTGATAGGCCAGTATCGGTAACATTTACATTGCAGTTGAATCTACTCGATAGTCCAGAAGTCCATGGAGCAGTGGCAGTATATGAGAACTTGTTAGAAATGAGAATTCTTGGCCCCATCCCGACCAGAATCTCTGGGAGTGGAACCCAGCAAACTTGTTTTAAAAGCCCTTGACATCCTTGCGATGCATCCCAGAGTGCAGGGATGCAGTGATGGTGAACCTTTTAGAGACAGGTGCCAAACTGAGACCCAAAAGTCACTTATTTATCACGGAGTGTCAACACCGCAGTTAAACCTGAATACTGAGGTTTTAGTTTAGAAAAAACAACTCATACGTTAATATCTTTGGTCTTAAAAGAAAAAACAAACACCACACATACCATAAGTTCTCCACCACTGTTCTAGAGTTTTGGGGGACAGGGTGGCTGCAAGTTGACACCTGTACCAAAAAAATGAAAATGTAGACTCCAAACTAGATGCCACACTTTGCAAAGGAATAGGCCAGTGAAAATTCTACCACCCTTAATGTATCCGTTGATATCAGCCCCTGACCTTGTGCAACTGTAGTAATTAGTCTCTGGGCATTGGCAGCACAAAGTGGAGAATCGATGATATAATAAAGCATGGAGTAATCTATATATTCACCAGTGATACCTAGTAGAAGGAAATATGCACCTCACAGGTAAAGCCTGAAATTTCACAGTAAAAGGGGTAAAAAGAAACAAGTGGAATTTTAATAATTATTTAACTTACTGTTACAGTATTTAAACGTAATATATCTAAGAATATTAGTAAGATATTTTATGCTTACAGCATGTTTTCATTTAAGCCAACCATATTTCATGTGCTTAATAGCTGCATGCCATATTAGCAAAGATCTACCAGAATTTCTATTATTAGATATCAGTGAAACTATTATTAGATATTACTAGATATCATTGAATAAATTATGTAAAAACATGTTTTTATTTTTTTATTAACATTTTTGGAGTACAGTCTAACCCATAATTCCACTTGTCTCATAATGTATAGTTCAGCTGTATATATTTTTCTTTAATTTGGCTTAAGTTAGACATTCTATGACACTAGGGCCATGATTTTCTTTTCTTTACTTTGGAAGATAAACTTTTCTGAGAAATATTTTTCATTCTGAATGGTGTGATTTAAGCTGTACATAAATATTCTGCTAACTTAGAGCAGTAGTTCTTAATAATTTTCTATACCTGGTCAACATTTATAAAAGAAAAAAAATTCAGGAGACCAAAGGTTAGTTGCAAAGCTCACATGTACTTGAGAAGAGAAGTATGTTGCCAGACAACCAACACTTTGACAAAACAACCTATCTACATGAGCGACTCTTTAAAACCTGTTTTTATATCAGTATTTTAAATATTCATATATTTTCTCTAGAAATGAAAGTTTAACAAAACTTGGAAAAGTTTTAGCCTTTGACTTAAACAGACCTTAAAAACTTTCCCTCCGCCACACAAGTTGGGTGACTTGGGCAGGCTAAAGATGTCCCTAACCCTAAGTGTGTTCCTAATCTGTATAAACCCTGCCTCATGGGGTTTCTGGGAAAGCTTTAAGAATTAGTGCACGTGTAATACTTGCTCGGCATATTAACCTCTGTCATTTGATATATCATCTTGATTAGAACAAAATAATGTGGACATGGGAATAATTGGAATTTTCGTTAAATGGCTCTGTAATTAAAGTTTAAAATTTTGATATAATAGGGAATATTGGCCCTTAAGGTGTACCTTAGAACTTTAAATTCTTACATTTCTAGTATTTCTAAATAATTTAATTTCTTCAATGTACGTAACAAAGAATTTTTCAAGTTAATGCTAAATTATCAAAAATTGAGAGAGAATTTCAGCTTATATGACATACTATTCTTAGAGGCTTTTAAAGTAATAATTCATTTTAGATAGTTGGGTGATATGGCTTAAGAATTTTAGAGGGTTTTAATTAAGACTTAATGTTATTTGTTAGCCCACCTTTTTCTTATCTGGTTATGTGTTTTATTTTGTTGCAGTTAAAGTATCAGAGAATATTGGAACGTTTAGAAAAGGAGAACAAAGAATTAAGAAAATTAGTATTGCAGAAAGACGACAAAGGCATCCATCATAGAAAGCTTAAGGTACTTTAACTTTAACTTACTAACTCTCCAAACTTTGACACTTAACATTAATAATAGTTTTTAGGAAACTAAAGTGCTTTATTCTTTGTTTCTAACCTGGTGTCAACTTGTCACAAATTGTAGTCTCAAGATTTGCTTTATATTGTGCTTTATAACATCCTCATAAATTGCCTATTTTAAGAGTAATTTTTTCAAGTTTAATTTATTTTTCTGAAATACCTATTTTATCTTTAGACTTGCTTCTGTATCTATAAAGTTAGAATTGTTAGTTTGATGGACATTTAACTGTGACCTGTTACCATTAATGAATGTGCCATCCTGCCCAGCTGGTAAATTAAATCTTATTGTTCCGCACCAAGCCAATCCATATGTGTAAATTGAAGTAGTTGTTTTAACTTAAATCTCATAAATAAGCAGAATCTCATAATAAATAAACATGATTTGCTCCAGTATAGCGAAACAGCAGTAAATCATGGCATTTACTTTCAGTAGCCAGGGTCCAAAGATACATCCTAATTTCACCAACATACATTAATAGTGCTGAGTCTAAATCATGACTCTACAAAAGAAATAATGAGCACTTTATTTACAAGTGGCACCTAGCAGTTGAGAAAAGTTATGTCCAAGAGTCACCGTATGTCAAGGATTTACCTCTGAAAATGATATTTTCTCTCATAAAATGTAATGATAATGAAAATCTTTGTTTATTTTTAGGTTTGCTACTTCATTGCATCTAGGTATTAAGAGAGGAAAGAGAGATTCTTATTTTTAGCCTCATCATTAAATCTTGTCCTTAAATGAGCTGAGCATGTTGGCACCTTGTAATCCCAGCACTCTAGAGAGTGAGGCAGGAGCACAAGCCAAGTGCATCCTGGGCAGCTTAGCAGCCCCCCGCCTCAGAATAAAAATACAGGAGAGGCTGGGAAACTTTCCTTAGTTATTAAATGTTTGATGGTTACCCTTTTTCCCAGGCCTATTTGTTTGTTCAGCAGATATCTTACTTGACACTTGTTACATGTGAGGCACTGTGCTCGGTCCTGGTTCGGAGAAAGAACCCAGTCCAGGCTGTCTATCCCTGATGCTGTCCTGTGCTAGTTTGCCCAGTTGCCAGAGGCCATTTAATCACTCGTACTGCTTTACCAGTAGTCTTCCGGTGACCATTCCTCCAGCTCTAGCCTCAGGCACTCGTTTGTACATGCTCTTCACCCTCTCTCCTTGCACACATACATCCCACACCTGGCAAAGGACAGTTTCCTTGTCAGTTGGTCACATCTCATTTGGCCTTTTTGGTGTTTATGGTTTTCCTCTGCTGGCATGTAAAATTCACTCATTAGGTTTAATAAGTCCCTTCTCTTACCATTTACTTGAAGGTTAGGAAATCCTAAGTTAAAGCATTTAATCATTTTACTTCAAAATAAACTGAAGAAATGGAATTTTACTCTTCCTGTTTCAGTTTTTACCATGTATATGTGTCTAAGTACAGTAATTGGAAAAAGCAATACAATGAAGGGCCGGGGATCTAGCTCAGTGGCCTAAGTGCCTCCCTGGCAAGCGCAAGGTTGTGAGTTCAATCCCCGGTACCGCAAAAAAAAAAAAAGCAATACAATGATTATGAAAACACAATTTGAATTTATCATCTTTTTTCTCTTGATACACTTGTATTTTTGCTTAATATTGTCACTGTTTTATAATATTGTTTTTTAAAACTTTTACAGAAATCTTTGATCGATATGTATTCTGAAGTTCTTGATGTTCTGTCTGATTATGATGCGAGTTATAATACACAAGATCATCTACCACGGGTAAGTGAAAAAGTAGCAGATAGTGAATTTGCTCATAGAAAAAAATCACATTAGCTTCTGAAAAATAACATATATATGCATTAATTATATACACACACATACATAGATGCAGACAGATACAGACATAAATATTTTTTACCTGTATAATCTCATTTGTGTATTCTGGGTGATGTCTTCAGCATCTAGTGTTATTTGGCTCTTTATTTTGTTCCATATAAATGTAAGTAAATATAAATGTCCTATATCTATGTATTACTTACATTTATGTGTTCTGAGGGAAGAGTGTCAAATGTATGGCATTACTTATTTCATTTATATTTATATTAAAATAACTGAACAGTGAATTAAATTAAGGATATGAATGAAATTTATCCTACTGGAATTCAAAGTGTGTTTGCAAAGAGTAAAATAGCTATGGAAAAGATTTGTGGAAAGTTAGTAATCTGATTTTAGAAACAGTGATTTTTAATTAGGACACTTTAAAGAATAAAAGTTTGACTATAAATAATGGTTCCAATTAATGTTTGCTATTTATATTTTCAGTGTGCCTGCCATTTGAACCATTTTTTTGTGGGTTTTTCAGAAATCATTTTTATCTGTAAATATTTTAAGATACTAAAAACCACAGGGCAGCTTTCCAAATCTATTTAAATTTAACTGGGTGTCAAAAAAACATGAATGACTGTTATTTGTTTTGTGGTAAGGTCGTTGTGGTTGGAGATCAGAGTGCCGGGAAAACGAGCGTGTTGGAGATGATCGCCCAGGCACGAATATTCCCGAGAGGCTCTGGGGAGATGATGACGCGCTCTCCAGTGAAGGTGAGCAGCAGCCGCTGGAGTGAAGGGTGGTTGCAGAGGAACACCACCCCTCAGGGAGGCTGCTCACTGAGTAGAAACAAAGACTTAGCTGAAGAAAGAATTCTAGAGTGCCTGGAATCTGTAGGAGGCATAGCAGGCGGTGCCTGTGGCAGGCACTGAGTGAGCGAGGGAAGAGCAGTGGGAGAGGACAGCAGGACACAGCGGGTGGCCAGGCTGTATTGAGCCATGGAGGGGCCTCAGATTGTGTTCTGAGGCAGATGGGTGAAAGGCAGAGGAAGAGAATGAGAATACTGGAAGTGGAGAACAGAGAATAGAGATGATTTTCGTCTTTAAGAAAGAGTGAAGAAATAACGCAATAGCCACTGAAATATATTGGGTCAGGGGATGATTTTCAACATAGTTATATGCCAGTTATAATGGCTTAGTGAAGGAGGGGAAGTAATGTGAGAGAAGGCACATGTCTTGGTTACTTTTCTCTCATTGTTGAGACAAAGTACCTGATGCTCAACATGAAGGAAGGAAAGGTTTATTTCTTACAGTTCTTGGAGATTTCAGTCCATATTCAGCTGGCTCCAAGACAGGGTGGTGTGGTGGAGAGGCAGCCATTCATGGTGACCCGCAAGCAACAAGAGCAAACAGGGCCAAAGAAAAGGAGAAACATGCCTCAATCCCTCCCTTATATTGTATGCTAGCTCCACCCCTGGGCGAGTGCAGCACTCACACCGTTAATCCCTGCGTGAGACAACAAACCAATCACAAATGCTAGATTCAGCTGCCTCCATGACTGCATGAGGCTGAGGGGCTACCTAGATACAAACCATAATAGCCCCATTGTAAGAACAATGAGGAGAAGGAGGCTAGGACTCCCTGAGTGGTGGTCTGTACATAGAAGCACTAGCAGGTCATCCATGGACCCTGAAAAAAGTAAATGGCTGTAGAGTCTTCCATTAAACACTTACTGAGCTCTTAATATGTGCCAGCACTATTCTAGGCAATGTGTTGGCAAACAAACAATAAAGATTTTGCCATAACAGAATATGTTCTAGAGGAAGGAGACAGACAACAAACAGGATAAATAAATATTTTGTTGGAAGATGAACAGTATTGCTCACCTTGTAAAGAAAAAAATTGGAGCTAGACAAGTAGAACAAGCATGGCAGGGTGCTTGCTGGTACTGGCAGCTGCATTGAGAAGATAGTATTTAAACCAAGATTTGCAGTGAGTGAAGGAGGTAGTTCTGTTGCTTCCTAGTGCAGTCATGTTCCAAGCAAAGTGAACAGCTAGTATGCAGCCCTCAGGCACATGAGGGCTGTCACACGGAAGGAGTAGTGTAGAAGCTGGTGTCACTGGACCAGAATGAAGAGTTGTAGGTGATGAGGGCAGAAGGATCATGGAGGGCAGGGAGAAGCAGATATTAGCACTTGGTAGGCCATTGTACAGAATGGTTTTTATTTTGAGTGAAATGGGAGCAAAGTTTTGAGCAGAATTAAGTTTTCTTTTAAATGGCTTTGGCTGTTTTGTTGAAAATAGATATAGTCAATATAGAATCACGGACTGGGTGGGAGGCTATTGTATCATCCAGATGATAGTTGGACCAGGGGAGGAGTAGTGAAGGCCGTAAGAAATGCGTTCTGGATCTCTTTTGAAAGTAGGATTACAGGGATTTCCTGCCACATTTGATAGGGACAAAGAGAATGTGTGCTTATAGTCAAAGAGGCTTTGGGTCTGAACAAATTAAAGGGTGGAGAGATCTGGGCTGCCGACATAACTTTATTAACGATAGTATTTAGAGCCGTGATCTTGATGGATAAGATCTTCAAAGCAGTGAGTGAGGAAAAGAAGACACAGAACCAGGATTGGGTCGTACACCTTCCCTACATTATGAGGTAGAAGGAAGAAGAAACAACAGAGGAACGTGTGAAGGACCAGCCATTGCCATAGGGGAGAACCCGAGCTGCACGTGTGCTAGGAGTCGGGTGAAGAAACATTGAGAGGAAATGATCGGTGGGGTCCAGTGCTGCTGCCGGGATGAGGATGGAGACTGAGAAGCAACTGTTCCGGTTAC
>RJWT010009181.1:0-25395 GCA_004365215.1 Cuniculus paca
AAGTACAAATTCCATATCATGAAAATTATATATATATATATATTTAAAATGTTTCAATAAACTTAAAAAAAGAAAATGATTCTATTTCAATAGCATGAAAAGAATAAACACTTAGAGTAAATTTAATGAAATAATTGCAAAACATTTTATACATTGAAAACTATAAAACATGTAGAAGGAAATTAATGAAGATCTATGTAAAGGGAAATATATCTCAGCTTCATGGGTTAGAGCACAGAACTATTGTTAAAACGTCAATATTGCAAAAATTAATGCACAGGTTCACTACAACATTTATCAAAACCCAACTGAATTTTTAGCAGAAAGTGACAAGCTGGTCCCTGAAATTTATGGAAGTACAAGAAATGTAGAATAGCCAAAATAATTTGAAAAATTTGGAAGATGCACATTTCCCAATTTCACAACTTATTATAATGTTACAATAATCAAGATGGAGTGGAACTGGCATGAAAATACACATATAAATGAATAGTACAGAATGGAAAGTGCAAAAATAAATCCTCGCCTTTATGGTCAATTGATTTTTGACAAGAATGTCAAGACAACTTAATAGGAAAAGAATAGTCTTTTTAACAAATGGTGCTGGATAACTAGATATCTATAGGCCAAAGAATGAACACACACACACACACACACACACACACACACACACACGCACACTAAAGATAGCTAGACCTAAATGTAAGAACTAAGACTTTAAAACTCTTAGAAGACAGCATGGGATTAAATCTTTGTGAACTGAGATTAAACAATGGTTTCTTAGATATGACACCAAAAATAAGATTAATGATAAAAAATAAATCAAACCTCATTAAAATTAAATCCATTTTGATGCAAATGATACCTCAATAAAGTGAAGAGAACACACACAAAATGGGAGAAAATACTTGGAAATCAAACTTTGTGCATGCAATAAGGAACTTTATGCAACATATGTAAAGTCTTCTGACTCAACATAAAAGATGTATATTTAATTAAAAATCAGCCAAAAATATGATTAGTTTTCAAAAAATCTGTCAGAATGGCTACTAAACACAAGAAGAGATTCTTAATGTGGCTATCGATAAATGGAAATGCAAATTAATACTACAGAGCTATACCACTTCCCATCCCCTACAATGACTGTGTTAAAAAGATACAATATTAAGGTTGGCAAGAATGTGGAAGAATGAGAACCCTCACTTTCTGCTGGTGGGAATGTAAAATAGTGCAGCCACTTTTAGAAACAATTTAACAGTTCCTTAAAATGTTTGATATAGAGTTAACATATCCATCAATTCTACTTCTAAGCCCAGGTAGGAAACAGAATGAGAGGTCCTCAAAGATGCCCACCGTCACCCTCTGCCATTTGTGTTACCTTCCACGGCAAAAAGAACTTCTCACCTGTGATTGAGTTCAGAGAGAGAGGAACCTAGAATGTCTATGTGAGTCCAACTTAATCACAAGGGTCCTAACAAGAGAGGTAGGAAGGTTGGAGTCAGAGAAGACCATGTGCAGTGAGAAAGATTGAGAAACACGATAACAGAACCAGAGCTCTGAGATGGAAGATACCATGAATGGAGCAGGTGTGTGCAAGGCCACTACTTGCAGAAGCCAAGCCCATGGGTGCTCCTAGAAGTCAAACAATGTTTCCTAGAACCTCCAGAGGGACTGCAGTTCTGGCAGAACCTTTACTGTAGCCCAGTGCAATGCATTTTGGACTTCAGTATTCCAAAGCTATAAGAATATAGATGCACATTGTTCTAAGCCACCAAATGTGTGGTGACTTGTGACAGTAGCAGCAGGAAACTAATACAATAACAAAGAGAAATGAAAGCATGCATCTTCACAAAACATGTACAGATGTTTTCACATTGGTTCACAATAACCCAAAAGAGGAAACAACCCAAATGCCCAACAACTGATGAATAGATAAACAAATTGTGGTAGATCCAAGTAATGGAGTGCTATTTGCAATAAAAAAGAATGAAACAGGTTATACATGAATAGTCTTTGAAAATATCATGCTGAACGAAATGTCATCAGTCATATGAAATACACCCAGTGAGAAAACCTACAGAAAAATAAATCAGTATGAGTGAGGAGCAACTGCTAATGGATGTGTAGTTTCATGTTGGGATGATTAAATTGCTCCAAATTAGTCACAGCAGTTGCATGACTCTGCAAGTAAGCAAAAATCCACTGAATTATATACATTAAATGAGTGAACTTTGTTATGTGAATTATATCATAATGAAGTGTTAATCTATGACAAAATACAAATGTTTACCTCGCTTTACTTGATGGTGAAGTAATTCAAACATAAAGTGTAGAGTGTTGATTTTTACCTCTCAGTGAAGTTTTTAGATTTGTACTAGGAATATGTGATGCCAGAGTGAAAAGGCCAAGTTAAGTAATTTACTCACTCAACAAATGATTGTTTACTTTGTGCTGTGCCCAGGTGGGCCCTGAACCCTGAGTACAAATGAGATAAACTAGTGGACCTACCACTTACCTTTATTTACTTATTCAGTCAATAACATGGGTTGCTGTCTACTCCCAACTAATCATATATATTGAGTATGCCATCATTTTAATAGTTCCTTAAGTAATAAAAAAAACTGTTATGATTTCTATCTAGATGTCCTCCAAACCTCATATGCTCATAGGTGGGACTTTGGGGAGGTGATTGCATCCTGGGGATGTGACTAGTGCACTGATGAGCTGGTAGCTAAATGTGATGCTGGGAAGTAGAGCGTGGTTGGAGGAGGTGGGTCACTGTGGTGTAACCTGGAAGGGTCTCTCTCCCACTGGCTATCTCTCTCTGTTTCTTGTTGTCATGCCATGAGTTCCTTCTCCTCTGCCACACCCTGCTATCACACACCCTGCCTTAGGCCCAGCAGACTGTGCACTGAAACCTTTATAAACAGTGAGCCAAAATAAAACTTTCCTCCTTTAAATTGTGGGTGTCAGGTATTGTGTCTCATTGATGAGGACATAACTAAGATAGAACCTTGTACACCATAGATCTTGACGACTTCAGATTTGTGTACTGCTAGAGTTTGGATCTGGCCAGTTGTCCAAAGGCCCACGTATTAAAAGCTTAGTCCCCACTTGGTGCCCTTAGGAGATGGTGATGTTGGAAGTCTCAGGAGACATGGCCCTGAAGGGCCCTATGGGACCCCAGCCTCCTCCCTCAACATCCGGGCCACTAGGTGAGTGGCTCTTTGCTCTGTGATGTGTTCCCACACTTTAGGTCCAAAAGTAATAGGGCCAACTGGTCTTGGAGTAAAACCTCTAAAACTTTTCTCTTTATAAATTGATTATCTCAGATATTTGTTATAGAGATGGAAAGCTGCCTAACACTATCAGATTTAATAGAAAGTATACAAATATGGACGAATTTACAGATTGGATAACAAATGGACACCCACAGAGTCAGGTGTGGGAGAGTGCAAAAGGTCAGTCTGCACACTGGGGACCCAAAGGATCCAGTAGAAAGCCTGGAGTTCCATGCAGTGTCCCATATGAGTAGGTATGAAAGTCTGTGCTAAGAGGTCTATGGGTCTGCACCTGAAGGCTGAAAGGTCAATGCTGGAGGCTGAAGAGTCTGCACAGGAAGCCAGGAGACAATGTTTGAGGTGAAAGCAAAGACTGGAGCTCCTCCAAAGAAGACAGAAGCAATCCTTCCTTCTTCATTTCCCTTCTATGGCATTCTGGTGATCATCTTTGCTAGGGTGAGTCTTCCACCCCCAGAACTGTGCTGAGCCAATTTAGTTGGGCATTATTTACTCAAGCTGACACAACCAATCAACCAACACAACCATCCTTACTTTAAGATTATTGACTAGCTTGAGTTGGTTGATGCAGATTAGAACCAGCCTGTTTCTACTTCCATGGCCTCCCTACTCATGCTGGAATATTTTTTAAAGTAATATACCAATAGTAACACATACTTGCATAAATAATTATTTCACTAAATTAATACTATGAATAAGATGCTTAGGAAACTAAGAAAGCAATTATCACCTTGTCTCTTGGGTCCAAGAATTTTCCAAAGAAATGGACAGAATTTTATTTCAGGAAAATAGATATGATAGAGAAGAAATTTCTATCCTGTTAAACCATTGTTATTTTCGGTTTTCTGTTCTTCCCAGTAAAACATAAATTTAACTAATATACTCTTGTTAGTCTCTCTTACCTGTATTGGGAAAATCATAAAAGTTGCAAAATAATTGTTTTAGGTTTTAAAAAATCTCTTTGAGCTGTCCCAGAAGTAGTTGATTAAAGTGAGAATCATTGACTATAGGTAGACCAACTGGGAAGCTATTAGAATAATTCAGGTTAAAGATGTTGGTGAACTTAGCCTAAAACACCATCCATCGAAAAGAAAAGGGAAAGAATGAATTCAAGACCTGGTTAGGCTAAAGAATCCACAGGACTTGACTATTGGCTATTGGTGGGGAGTGAAGCAAAAGAAGTATAAAGAGGACACTAATCATTCTTGGATGGGCAGTTGGTGGGGCGAGGGGCTGTTTCCTGGAGTGAGGGGCAGGAACAAATCTAGAGTGTGGCTTTGCATTGAGCAGATCTGCAGTAGAGGTGGCCAAAGTGGGTCTGCAGCTGGATATGTAGACATGGAGTTCAGAGGATGGGGTTTCTGTTCGGGTCTCAAACTAGTGCTGGGGGAGGCACTCTACGAAAGCTTAAATTTAGGGTGATGTGGCCTCTTGCTTTTCTCTCTCTCCTCTTTAGCTCTATTTGAAAATTGCAGCTTATGATCTGCTAGTGTTCATAAACTCAAAATATTTTCTTCTTCAATTTCATTTTTAAATGTGATAAAATTTAAAAAATATGATGCACTACTAATTACCAAAGCATAATTTGAATGAAATTTTGTTTTTATGGCTGTCCATGCAAACACACACGTATGCATATATATAAATATGGGTGGACAGGTATTCGTATAAGCACTTTAGACACATATTTTTGTGTACTTTGATCATTGGTAAATATCCATCACATAGAAGGGTATATGATAGGATTCACTAAATATAGAATAAACAAATATCTGAATGCATACATACATGTGTACATTCACTGGGTTGTGATATGAAAGCTATTTTACTATATTAATTTTGACCTAATTTCAGAAAAGGAAAATTTGTGAAAAAGACAAATAAATCCCAGAAACTTCTAATCTTTAACCCAGATTTCCTGAAAATTAAAATTAACATCTTACTGTATTCCCTCTGTCTCTATCTCTCTCCTTTCAAGTGCATGTGTAAACACACACACACACACACATTTTTTAAACCCTTAAAATATTTCAGATATACTGCCCTTTTACCTATCAGTACTTTTGTGTTAAAAAGGGAGCTTATATAACCACAATGTAGTTATCAAACCCAGAAATTAACATTTAAATAATACTATTATCATCTACAGACTGTATTGGAATTTTTGACAATTGTTCCAATAATGTTTTTTACAACTAAGGAAGATCCAAAATCATGTGCTGCATTCATCTGTCATGCCTTTTCAGTTTCTTTTAATCTGGAACAGTTCCTGAATCTTTCTTTTTATAAAATATGTTTTCAGTGTGGGTCAGGGTAAAACTGATTTTTCTGAAAGTTACTGTTCTAGTCTAAAACATTGCCTTTGATTTTCAGAATGATGGAGGACAGCTCTGCCCCTGACCAAGACTTAGTGTAAGGGAAAGGACAGCAGCAGTACTAAGATTTCTGTGTATCCCCTAACGCTTATGTATTGGAAATATGATCCCCAGAGCAACAGTGGTGAGCGGTGAGATCCATTGAACTGTGATTAAGTCTTGAGGGCTGCATCCTCATGGGTGGATTGATGCCATTCATGCAGGTCTGGGTTAGTTACCTCGAGAGTGGATTTGTTATAAAAGTGAGTTCAGCCCTCTCTTGCTCATTCATTCTTGCCCTCTTTTGACCTCCTGCCCTCTGCCATGGGAGGATGCAGCACCCACTGCGGTCTTTGCCAGAAGCCCGCACCATTCTCTTGGACCTCCCAGCCTCCAGAACCAAAAACCAAACCAGCTTCTATTGTTTAAACGAGCCAGTCTCAGGTATCCCAATATAGCAACACAAAACACAAGAAAACAGATGAGGTTTCTTCCTTCCTGCATTTGGATTCCGACAGGCTATTAGTGCCCATTGTAAGGGCTGAAGATGAGGTTGATGACACTTTTGTTCTGAGCACGGAGAGGAAGGTGCTGGCTGACCCGAGCAGGTGGATTGCAAGGAAGAAGGGGAAAACCACACTAGATCTCTGCAAGCTGAGCACGAGCACCCTGCATAGCCCTGAGGTGGCTGGACATTTGGGAAGCACCAACACATTGCACCTGAGGAAGGAATATGAAAGCACCCTGGCCACGTCTGGCACCGAGGGAAGAAACTCCCTCATAGGAATCCACCTGGACTCCGAATTAACAGGGGCATCCACCCAGCTGTGGAGAATGTGTGGCAGTAAAAAGCAAAAACAGTAATGAAAGTGACAGAATTCAAGCTTTTTCCAGAGAGAAACTCACTCTCCATGTGGAATGCTTATATATTCATTCCTAGGGCTTCTTGAATTATCAAGAAAAAAAGGTGGTTGTGTTGGTTACTTTCCTCTGGTTGCTGAGACAAACACCTGACACCCAAAATTAGGGAAGAAAGGGTTTATTTAGCTTACAGTTTCTGGAGATTTCAGTCCATAATCAGCGGGATCCAAGGTAGGATGGCATGCACTGGGGCAACACTTCAAGGCAGCAGCTAGAGCAAAAGAGGGCAAAAGCCCAAGCCTCTTCTCCTCCCTTATATTGTACACTGGCCACCACCTCCCCTTGCAGAAAAAGTCCCCCACTCACAAAAAGTCCTTGCCCTCCTTTGCACCAGATGAGGATATTTACAAAGTAAGCCCCTGGCTCCCTGCTGAGTCTCTCAGTTAAACCTCTAAACTTCTCAAGTTGACACAATGTATCAACCATAGCAGTGGTTTTTGCATAGGGAAAGTACTAAAAATATTTGCTAATATGAGAGGAAAAGATCTCAACCAGCCAGCTGTAATTTGAGTTGCAAAATAAAACATAGGTTTGTATTTTCACAGTGAGTTTTGGAATCAAGCCTACCAGTCACAGATTTAAATAATAATAATAATATAGGAAATTGAAGAAATCTGGGGAGAAACTACAGAATGAATAGAAAGCCCAGGGCTGTGGATGAAAAATATCATCATTTTAAAGTCAGGCAGAAAAGAAGCCCTCAAAGGAGACAGAAGTGTTACTACCAAGCAAGAAGAAGGAAAACCAGGAGAGTACAGGTCATGCATACAGTGCAGGAGAAATAGGAGTTTCGAGATGGCATAAATGGTACCACTGGTGAACATGAGCTGGGACTGTTTGCCTTCTAGAAAGAACAAATAATTAATGCACCCTTACTATTGTGCCTGGGATTTTCTGTATCCAGTACTAGTCTACTGTGTATATCGTGAGATCTAGTAGTTAAAGACTCATGGTGCCCAGGTCACCAGTGATGGGAAAGCTATTTCTGCTTCACCAGGATATGTGGGAGAGGAGAACAGGTCTAGAAAATGGGAAAAGCCAAGGGCCCCTAAGTAGGCTGGGAAGTGGTCACACAAGCCAAGGTCGACATTAAATCACAAGACCGGCTCTGGTCCTGCTGCAGTTTGGATATTAAATGTGGCACACGTGTCCATGCACAAAGGCTTATTCCCTACAGTGGGACTATTGGAGGGTTTTGAAGCCTTAAGAGTTGGAGTTCAGCAGAGGTCTGTGGGTCACTGGGGTACACATTTACAAGGGAAAGTGAGACCCCAACACCTCCTCTTCCTCTCTACTTTGCACACCAGCCATGAGCCGAGTAACTGTGAACACCATGTACTCCCTACCATATTGTGCTGCCTCCCCACAGGCTCAAATAAACAAGGCCATGTGACCAGGGGCTGGGACTTTCATAACTGTGAGCTAAAAGAAACTTTTGTTCTAAGCTGATTATCTCAGATATTTGTTACAGTAAAGGAAAGCTGACTAATACAGGTGCACTTAGGTGGGGAAAAGTAGGGTCTGGGTTTCTCGGTCTCAGTTTTTATCCTTAAATGAGGCCCCATCACCTAAGGTGAGGCAAAGAAGAGAGTTGGACCCCTCCTCATGTGTAACTGGCATGTAAGTGTCCATGTGTGCTTCAGGTCACAAAACGTTGGGCTCCAACTAGCTGCACAGGTGAGGGGGGGGCTACCTCACCAACACAAGACTGTGTCCTCCTACTGACCCAAAAGCAGTGGAAATAAGCAGCTTTGCCTCTGTCTCCTCCTACTCCCCACCACCATGCAGTAATTCCTAGTGAGTTTGCAACCCCTGTTCATTCTTGCTTTGTCTAAGGCAGGAGTCTTACTAAGCCATCTTTAACATATTGATAGCACCAAATACTGTGACTTGGAATTATACTTGTGCTTAACAAATAGTGAGTGAATGAGAATTATTCATTTCTTAGAATCCTAAAAATTGAAGTCACTATCCTGTCAAGGGCCTTCTGAGGAAAGACAGGGAAGCCTGAGATCACAGGCTCCCCTGAGTTCTCCAAATGTTAACAAGGTGTCTAAAAGCACATACTGATGGGACAGCATCAAAATGGTGACTTGAGAATCTCTTGCACCCATTTCTGCTTCACTAAGGAACCTCGGGCTCGTCATTTAGTTTCTCTGATCTCAACTCTCAAATCTATGAGTGAGCAAGGTTTGATTAAGCATTCCTTCATGTCCCTTTTCTTCCTGATTCTTCCCCATGATATATAGGAGAGAAACTCCTTTTGTTATTAATTACTTGTTATCAAATAGGTCTCTTTCTATATGTATGAGTTTGATGCTATTATCACTGTTCTTTAAAATGTCTGTTATGATTCCCTGATACTTTCAAGATCAAGTTCAACCTCCTTCAGGTAACATTCAAGCCCCTTCCTCTCCTACATCTTGCCTACTTTTTCAGCTTTATTTTTTAACAGTTCCCTATTTTAAACTTCCTTTGCAGTCAAGACCACTCTACATTTGGTACTCCAAAAAGGCAATTTTTAAAACTTCCCCTCTTTAATCAATAATCACATCCAATTATGTGATAGTTAATGATAGATGTCAACTGGACTGAGCTACTAGATGCCATGATTGCTGGTAAAACATTAGCTCTGGGCACTTCCATGAGAATTTTTACGGAAAAGCATAATGTTGGGATTAGTACAAGGAGTGGGGACTACCATCCTCAACAATGTAGTTTTATCCAATTTTTTGAGGACTCAACCAGAACAAAAAGTGAAGAAAAACCTCTCTGTGTCCCCTTTATCCATCTTCCTTTCCCTCTGTCTGTGACACCCAGGATTAGGGGAACTGGGCCACCATCTTCTTCTGCCTTTGGACAGTAGAATCAGAGCTCTCAGTTCTCTGCCCTTTGAATTCCAGGAATTACAGTTTTCCTCCCAGAACTGAGAGTTATACCATTGGCTCCCTTGGTTCTCAAGCCCAGTTCTCAGGATTGAATTAAATCACCTGCTTTCCTCAGTCTCCAGATTGCAAATGACCTATCATGGAACTTCCCTCTGTAATTGCCAATTTACATAATAAATCTGCTCTTAAGCTTCTCTCTCTTCTGTCTCTCCATCAATCTTATTAGTTCTCATTCTCTGGAGAAATTTCCAAATACTCTTGCCTTTCTTTGAAATCCTTGCTGATCTTCAAACCAAGCTCGAATACATCCCCTTCCAGGAAGTCTTCCAGAAGTGACAGAATAGCCAGGAATGACAATTCTTCCTTGAAATCTTTATGGAACCTGATTTCTGTCAATTCTATGACTCTTTCATTATGTGTTGTAAACTTTTGTGTACTTGTTTTACTGATATCACCAGATTTACTTGCTCTTTGAGGATAGACACTATTATTTAAAATCTTTATATTTTATATAGCCTTGTCAAGAGTTCTCTGCAGGAATATCTGAAAGAGAATCAGCCATTTATTCATGTCATTATTGTACAAAGAACTTTATGTAATTATCCCAGTAAATATTTATAGTAATCCTAAAAGCACATATAATTACTATTATATTTAGGTAAGAAAAACAAAAAAAGAAGTTTAGAAACTTACCAATTACAAACACCTCGCAAAAAATGAAGAACCATGATGTGACTGATTCTTAAGTTTATGATTTTTCCTACCAAAAAGCATCCAAAATTTATGTAGCCATTGTTCAGTGAATATTATATTATAATGTAATATTATTATATATTGTATATTACACTTTAATATTGCATGTAATATATTATAACACATGGTGAATCATTCTGGCAGACACAGCAAGTAACCAGCAAATACCCACACATTTCTTTGGGTTTCGCCACCTCTCTTCATTTAGATTGGGACCATGTGACTGCATTCTAGCTAAGAGGACCTTGCCTTACTCTGAGAGTGGTCACATGATTCTGATAGCTCCATGACAGAGGAAGATCCTGTATTGGAATCAGATGGTGACATGATAGGAAATGATCTTTCACTGGGTAAAAAGTGAAATTTTAAGATTTTTCTGTTGTTAATTTTTTCCTGCTGTTAATAAAGTAACTGAACAAATAAGCATGATTAATAGGATAACATGACATTGGAAGAACATTTTTTGAATATTACCCAGGTGTCCATTTATTTAGCCTTTGTGACATCATCACTGCTCTCAAGAGTCAGTCAAGGTTGCTGCTGTTCTTAGAGTAGATGCCAATGAGTCTTTCATCCTTAAACAGCTATTTTGAGAGGCTGTGATCTCAAGACACACGTGAATGTGTGTTTATATTTTTATGTATGCCTTTCTGAATCTCCTATGTTAAACACCCATGACACCAGTCCTGGTCCATGCACAGTGATCTTTATTTAGCAGGATGAGTTGGACATCCTTTGATCCTGTTTGTAAATGTAGGAAATGCCCATGAACTTTCTTGTTATACTTACTTTTAAAAATTCCTACAGTCATTTTAAAACACAGGAAAGACTCTCAATTTAGTACTATTATGACATGATTTTAACTTAATAATAACTCAAAATTCAATATAAACTTGATATGTCTCCCTTTCTATAACTCCAGTCTGTTGCAGGTAGATATGGGGGCTTCTCCCTCCTCCATCCATTGCTTTAATTCTTTAGTCTTGAGGATCACAGCCCGGGAAAGGATGAGAGAAAATGGGCATAGGTCGATTGATAATGAAGAGAGCTGATGTGCATGTTTTCTGGTGTGGGCAGAAAATTAAACTCATGTTTTCTCTTTGGGGGCACATTTTTGGGTTCTTTAAACACCCCTTATTCTATTCCTCCATCGATACTGATATCAGCTACTGTATTCCTGTACATACTGATATTTGAGGCTCCTTTCTAAGCCCCTGGACTGTAACTATTTACCTCTACTCTTTTCCATTGAGCTGACTCCTTGACTTGACTGGAATGAACCCCACCAGTGGTGTTTCCTCACACATAACCTATGTTCAATCCATGGAAAACATCGGCCCTCTGGAAGGACGTAGATCATACCCAAGCAGTGGCAATCTCTCCTTCCCTCAGAGCTTCTGGCCAACTAATTGCATACCTTTTAGATTTTTCTGGTTGGGATCAGCTTCAGGAGTAACTCAGAGCTCTGGGTGGTCTTCTCAAAACTCATGTGAGTGAATGGTAAAAGTCAAACTCCTTCATTTTGGAGGGAGACCTCACAGCACTCTCCAGAATATTCTGCCTAGACTTCCTTCTTTAACACCAAGAAAACATTGTACAATGCAAAAAATATACCAGGTAAGTAATTTTTATTTGGCTGTCTCCTTTGGATACACTCTTCCTTCCCTCTGGAATCTCTCATCTCAGTGTCATGAGGAGTGAAGATTCTGGGGCGAAGCAGAGAGATAAGTGGGTACATCTTACCTTCACACCAGTTAGTTTCTAAACAAGCTTGCTGACTTTCACAGTAATAATTGATAGATAAAAATTGCCCTTAGGGAAAAAGTTTTCATTGGTACAAGTTCTGGGTTGTTAGCCCTCTCAGAAATGCTTGCTTTCTTAATTTAGTACCCAAATAAGTTTCAATACTCTAAAGCTAATTCTCTTACTAAAGACTTTTAGGAAATCAGAGGTATAAACGGAACAATGAGCAACAGCTCCCATAAAATCATGAGTCATTGCAAATTTTCTGCAACTAGGATGAGCAAGAGGTGACTGACCACTGACGTGGGAATTACCAACCTCATCAAACAGCTTCCTTCAGTTATGCAGTGATTTACATAAAAAGTCTCAGGTTTTTCATCTGGGAAAGATTTCTCATATTACCATTATGAGCAATAGTGTCTAGATCAAAGATGTCAAAATTACCATTTTTTCACAAGCAATATAATTCCTGAAGAGCAAAAAAAAAGTCATTATAATGTGTCCCCACTGCCACCTATCCATTTTTTTTATTGAGTATTCAGTAAGTGCTCAACAAATACTCAATGTATGGTTCTCACAGAGGAACCTCACATCATCTTGTTACACGCCTCCCAGTTGGTCTGCGGGAGGCATCCATCGCAGGAAAGTCTGGATTTCTTCTGTCTGCTGCAAGCCCCGTCAGTAGAGGGCTTTTCTCAGCCTGGATGCACACGCTGTAACTTGTTAAAGGCACATAGTCATTAGCATTTCCAATTTTCTAACTTTCAAAAGGGGAGCAGTCACCTAATCTCTTTTTGAATAAGTAAGAGAGGAAATGGGAGGACCCATTTTTCACAGTATTTCAGAATAAGAAAAAAAAATGGACCTTTTAAACTAGAATCCTAAGAACTGATTCACTGAATACGGCTAACCACAGTGACTTCAGAGAGAAATTATGGAATCATGAGGAACCAGAAAACACCACCCCAGCTGCCTGCCTCAAAATTAGAAAAGCCCAGGTGCTATTTTAGTTCACACACCCCCACTCCAGTTCTGACAGCATCTTAGTTTGGTTAACAAATGTCTATTCAAGCCACAGGCTGAGGGTGAAGACGTCTGCCTTCTACTCCTTATGGCTTCCAACCCACTCCTGGGGGTGACACCAGCAGACAGTGGTTGATAGGATGGGTGTTAAACTGAGACCCACTTCCAAGTACAACCTGCTCTGGAGAAAAGCACCCGTCAGACTGCCAGATGGAACTGAGCTTCAGCAACCTCGACAGAGCCTGGGAGGGGAGGGAGAGTCAGAAAGCAGAGTCTCCAAGGATGCGGTTCCTCCAGGTCTGGACAGATGCTTTGCAGTTCCAGGACCCGTGCAATAAAGAAGCGAGGGCTTTAAGAGGAAGGTGTGGCAGAAGGAAGCTGTATAGTAGGGAGATGTCCTCTGTCGTCACACTTGCAGATTTGTGTATGGAGCAAATTCTCCACTCTGCTGGGTCATCCTTGGGGATCAAACAATGACACACCTCCTCAGTGGTCATTGAAATAATCGAGACATTTAGGATATTTGAGTGGTGTCTTAAGTCAAGATCACAGAAGCTGACCTTGAGAGGAGGTTCCAAGAAGTTTATTAGGAAGTGGGTTCAGGGCCATCAGTAGAGGTATGGAGAGGCAGAGAAAGGAAGGAAAAGAAGATGGTTTACATGGGGTAGATTGATTCGATTTGCAGGAGGAGCCATAAAGACCCTGCAGCCACACCTCAGAATTCAAGGGTCAAGAGTACTGCCAGGGCTGCATCCATCAGTTATGGGCAGAGGATATGCTGGGGGAAGAAAGAGGGTACATGGCCCAGGCTCTTCCACCTTTCAGAATGTGTGGAGAAGTTGAATTTGAAGATGTCATTGGCCTAAGAACAGTGGTGCTCTTCTATAAAGAAGCTTACCCATGTCAACAGTTAGGAATGAAGAAAAAGTCTAAGGAACTTTTCTTGTGACTGTGCAAGAAAAAGTCAAAGGAACCTAAGAGTTATGGGTGAGCCAGAGACAGCATCTGCTGTCAAGGGGCACGTTTGACACATCTTCTGAGGGGCTGCTAGGGAAGGGATAATGAACTTTGTTCATAAAAACAAAAGCAATCTGTGCCTAATTAACTGACAAAAGTACTAGCCAGTGCCACTTTTAGTACAATCATCCAGTTCCCTCGAGTTTAAAAGAAATTTTTCCAGACTGGCTTTTCTCCACCGTCCTTGCTCTTTATTCTTCTATTCCTGCAATGCCCCTTTCCAATGCCTGTCTTTCTTCATTCTCCTTCCTCCCACCTTTCTTTTTCAGTATTTTTCCTTTCTCTCTTTCCCTCTCTGACTCTCCTAGAAGTTCAACACCACTTTCTTTCCATGAGCTATCTACATTTCTATGTAAAAATCAATAGCTCAGATACTGAAAACCAGTGGCTGCAAAAAAAAAAAAAAAAAGCAATCAAAATAAGTTTAGAGGGTTTTATTCAGTCAAATCAAACCATTCAAAGGGGAAATAACCTTTGGGTTACTATTAGTTACACTTGATTCCAAATTTTTGTTTAAACTTCTTAAGACTTACTAACTTGATTATTTCATCATAGCTATAACCATCATTTAAAAATCTATGCTGCTTACTTAGGTGCTTTGTTGTACAGCTGTATTTATAGAACTTTTTGCTTACTTAATGCTGGGTTTCTGTTTCATTTATATGTATTGTCATATCAACATATTTGGTGAAGCTGTCCTCATAACGAATGTGAAAGCAAGACGGTTTCAAATATACTTTGAAAGGCTAATGGACACTAACCAGAGGTCAAAGATGTTTCTTTCTTCTTATTCAACCTTGAGAAGAGTTTGTTACAACTATCTCTTGCTTCACTAATCTCTGTCTCTAATTTAAATCTGTCCCTATTAAAAAGGCAATAGGAAGAGTGAATATATTTGGAAGCCTTTATTATACTAATTATAAAAAATGCATTGCAGCTTCATCTGACTTAGTATTCAAAGAAGTGATTCATGAAACATAGTGAGACAAGGAGACAACAACCAAAAATATAGAATTTATTGTTTCTCTAAAGATATCAGAAATTGCAAAAAATTAATGCCTGCATTTATACTTTGAACAGATTTGCTTTAGGAATCATTGGATAAGAAGAAACATAATTGTTGACTTTATTTTTTCATCAGACTATGTTTTTAGTTTAGACATGTCCAAAAAGGATATTTTTATTCTAACAATAAAAATACAGTAGTAAAAGAAATAACCAGTTATTAAATGTCTACTCTAGAGAAATACAAATAAATAAGACATGGATTTTGGCCTTGGGATGCTTATACACTAAGGAAATTAAACATACACTCATGATATAATTTGAGAGGAATGAAAATGTGCAAGAAAAAAATAATATTGGCAATAATCCAGAGTGGGAAGATAAAACAAAACCAATGCAAAGAGTCAGTGTAAGAATCAGGAAACCTTGCTGGATATTGAGACCAGGTTATAGGCTAACACAATGTTTTCTAGGCATCAACTCACATTTATTAAAGCTGAAAAATAGGGCTAGAATGGTTTCTCACTCCTCATCTGAAAATGGTTTCTACTTTCTTGTGGTTATCTGGAAACAGCTCAACTTCATGTTATCTGGAGATGCTGAAATTGAAATGTCACAGAGTTCATTTAAATGGCTTCTTAGGCCAAGTTCATATAAACACTTTTTAATAGTCTCTTTACTAGTGTGTTAGTCAGCTTTCCATTGCTGCAACAAAATAACTGAGATAATCAACTTGTAAAGATAAAATGTTTATTTTGCCTCAGACTTTTGGAGTTTCCAGTCTGAGACAAGTTGATCTTGTGCTTTAGGTGCATTAGTGGCACATCAGCATGTGGTGGTGCGAAACCATTTACCTCTTGTCCAGAATGCAAAAGAGAATGAAAAAGAGATGAGAATCCAACAACTCCTTTAAGGACATGTCCCCAGTGACCTAAGGAACTTCCACTTGTCTCCACATCTTAAAAGTTCTGCCGCCTCCCAATAGTGTCACCCTCGGGACCAATATTTAACACATGCAACATCTAAACCAGAGCAACATTTTTCAAATAATTTTTTAATTTTAAAGAAAATAAAACCAAGCAAAATAAGACAGAATAAAGACAATCAAAACAAGAGTGTAAATAATACAGGATTTCAAAATAAGACAATAGGAAATCAATAATGGTTAGCATAATGCCTCCTGGTGTCTTCAAAATAGCTGCCATACCTTCAGAAATAGGAAAATCAAACAAAATAGAGCCAATAAAAGCAAATCAATGAACATAATACAAGACTTCAAAACAAGATAATAGGAAATCCAAAATGGCTACCATAATATATCTTGTTATCTTTGAAATAGCTGTCTATGTCATCAGATATAACAAAATCAAGCAAGACAAAGCAGAATAAAACCCAACCAAACAAAACAATGAAAATGATACAGGACTTTAAAACAAGATAATAAGGAATTAATAATGGCTACCACCCTCAAAAGGAGATACCCCCTAGATGCCATACTGCATATTGTTATCCTCTAAATAGATGATCAAACTACTGGCTTTAGGCCTGAAAAGTCAATGAAACCCTAAACACTGCAAGCATTAAATTGCATTTTACTTCAGTAGCCATCATCTCGGCCTGTGTTTCTCTGGATCAGCCAGTCACTCACAGAATTGGGGGGCTTGGCAGAGCAACTTTTTTTGTACAAATTGTGATCTCATGAAAAGCAATGGAGTTTCATGTAAAGGCAGATACCACCAGGATGTGTGAAAAGGGTGGAAGGAACAAGGGGGAAATAGATGCCAAGATCAGCAAGAGGAAGCATATATCACCTGTCTTGTCCTCATGCCAGGAAGAGCTGAGCTAGGAACATTCTACCCATCTGTGCTCTGAGGAAGGGACACTGCCCTCCTGCTCTCTTAGTGAGTAACAGCCTTGAGTGTGAGCAATAATCAGAAGACTTTGTCTCCAGCCAACTACCTAAGTCCAACCGTGAGTGTGGCTTTCTGAGAACATCAGCGCATTCACCTGGAGAGCTCATGTGAAGTTAGATTTGGCCTGTAGCACTGGTGGGGGAGAGTGTGGGGTCCTGTGGGAAGCTGGGCTTGGTCTGAAAATCTGCTGCTGGAAAACAGGAGCCTTGGATCCTGGACAGCCCATGCCATGCAATGGATCATCTAGGCTCCCACTGGAAATTCCTCCTTGTTTTGCCACAGTAGCAAAAAAGGCACATTGGGAATTAGGAGATGAGATGTTGGTCAGAGGACATAAAATTTCCTTTAGATTGGACGAATACATTCAAGAGATCTGTTGTACAATCTATTAGTCATTTTCCTGTCTCTGGGACAAAATATCTAATACCTACAAGTTAGAGAAGGGAAGTTTGATTTTGGTTCCCAGTTTTTAGAGGATTCAGCCCATGGTTGGTTAGACCCAAGGCAGAAGGGGCATAGCAGAAGGACATGGTAGAGGAAACATGCTCACCCCATAGCAACCAAGAAGCAGAGAGAGAGAATAGAAAAACCAGGGACATGAATACACACTTCCAGGTCCCTTAGTGGCCCACCTCCAACCAGAACCGTTAACTCCTGAACTCAGTGAATGAATCCACTGATGAATGTAGTATCCCCATGGTCCAATCACCTTCCAAACACATAAGACTGTAGGGAATATTCCACAGCTAAACCATAACAAACAACAAGGTAGCTGTTGTTAGTAGCAATACATTGCATACTTTCTAAAAAGAAAACAGGATGCATTTATTTAAAATGAGTAATTAAGAAGTACCTCATAGCTTCATAATTGAAAGTAGGAAGGATACTCATTTTTTAACCTCCAAGAGCCAGTCTGTTGGTAGGCATGCCATGTGTGCTTTGTGAAAAGTTCCCTGCATCTTCAATGGACACAACTCCAGGTCTCTGTGGAGTACTTTGCTTCCTCTGCACTTCTGATGGGCTCAGAGCCTCGCAGACCCTCGTCTGTCTCTGATGCAGCCCAAAACAATCCACCCAGGAAGGGTGCTCTCTGCTGGTCTTTGTATTAGACAAGTCAGCAACTGGACTCAATATCATTGGCTTTTGGTCACACTTCGTGGCATTTTTCCCATGGGGAACTTGCTGCTACTGCTCCTAGCAATGGTGACAATAACAAGCAGTAGTGAGTACTCACTGAATGTCAGGAACAGTGCTCAATGCAGCGCCTCCACTATCTTACTTAATTCTCCCAAGCACAAGTGACTTGGTATTTATGAGTCACTCTTTACTGCAAATAAATGAGCGGAAAAATGGTGGTTCAAACTCATACTTGTAGTGACTTTGTGATTTCATCTTGACATAACTTGGTAAAGAAGGCACTGACAACCAGATTTCGGCCAAAATCAGTTAGGCTATAAGGCTGGGTGACCTTTGTTTCCTTGCCAGTCCTAAGCCAATGCCCTATGAGGGCAGGGGTTTTGTCTTTGTGATAAGGTCAAGGCTTGGCATGGAATAGATACTCAATAAAATCATACAGTGAGTGATCTTTGCAAAAGCTACCTGGTCAAAATAAGGAGGTACTCAGCTCACCATGCAGTGCTTGGTAGGTGGGGAAAAAAGCCGAAGACACTAAGTCTATCCTTATCTCTATGCCACCTCTATCTCTTATGAGCTTTGCACCTGGACACCTGCCAGTTTAGCATCCCTACCTTGCCTCTTTCAAGCTTTTTCTTAGCTAGGGCATAGAATAAGGATCAGAGCATTAAGACAGTCTCCATGAAAAATTCCACCTCTTCTACTTTCTAGCTATGACACTTCCAGGAAATAATTTAAGCTTTTTTAGATCCTTTTGTAGATAAAAGTCCCTAACTCATAGAAAGATGAAAATTCAAACCACCAGGTCTGACTGTATTTTTTGATGCTTGTATGAGATAGTCCATGGCTCACCCACTAATAAATATAACATCACCTCTAAGCCTCCCACATTGACTTCACCATCTCTGTAGGTGCTTCTGGGTAGGCACTGCAGATGAAGAAGTGCAGATAGGACTTCTGACTTGTCTCCACCACTGTTCCTCCTACACATAGACTTTAAAGCAAATGATGTCAAATAGAAGTTGTCTCTGACTTACTCAGACCTTGTGAATAAACTTAAACTACCAAGTATGCCCCGAGAGTGAGGCAGAAGGAGGAAATGTGTTGCCTTATATATTTTTTTTCTTCTAATCAAACAGAAAAGCTGCTGCTTTGCTTGGAGGGACTGGCACAAATTTTACCGCTCTGGGTGATGAATGGTTAGTATCCAGGTCAGCTGTAAACAGCTTTAGTTAGCTAGTGAATCACACGCTTCAGACACCCAAGCAATCTCGTCATGCAGGCCTGGCCTATGGTCACCAGGGCTTTTCCTCTTCCCCTTACCAGAGCAAACTGTTTGTTCATATCTTCCTTAATATTAAAACTCCTTTGCCTGCATAGCTGGGAAAGTAATAGACTGCACTTGATTTCCTTTGCCTCTGCGGATCTTATTTATCCCCAGCCTCCTAGGGCCTGTCCTGTGGCTGTGATCTCACATTTGACACATTTCAGCTCAAGTGAATTCACCCTTTTCTAATTTTCTTGTTGACCTGCATAATTTTCCCCTTTAATTCTAGCAAGCACAGACTCCATTTTGTTTTACAAATAAAGAACTGAAGCCATCTTTCCTGTTTGCTTTAGATTTTGTTCCCAGAGCTTGTAATTTAAGACATCTTTATCAGGCCTATCTCAGGTCTAGGGCTGAAGATGCCACCACACCTGACACAGTTGTGTGACATTACACTGACTGTCATACATGAGCAGAAAAAAAAAGCTCCCAGAAAATGAGCTGGCTTTGGGATCAACACTGTGTTACAGAGGGGAACAGAGAAATCCATGTGCAAATTCTCAAGTCCACAGTTAAGTGCCCTCTTCCCTGGCCCCTACTGCAGAATAAAGGGCTTTATAAAGCTCAAATGAATATCACTATTGAGATAATGTGTTTGTTGAATTTCAAAATAAAGAGCAACCCCTCATTATTAAAGCTAAGAATGACAAGCAAAGACATAAACCACAGTAATTCAAAACCCTCAAGATCCCGCAAACAGGTAGTTATTGAATCTTGGGGGTCTTGAAAAGAACTTGTGCTATTGGTTAAATCAGTTGGTGATCTCTCTCCCCAGTGCAGTTATCTCAACTGAAAGACCACCTTGAAAAGAAATTCACATATAGCTGGCAGATAGCTTGCCTACCAAACAACAGCAATGTTGACATACTGTATTTATTCAAGTTCGTTTCCAACTACAGAGCTAAACCAATCATACTTAAATCATTCAGTGAGTTCTTCCTTAAATCTAATGTTAATATTATGTGCTGCATCTTTGTCTTCTTCTCTTACTTTCCTTAGTGGATATGGGAAATTTTATTATCATGAATGCTATTTTCTAGCCTCAAATCACAATATTAGATTCTCTTCCATTCTATCTTATTTCAGTTTGGTCATTCATATCCCTGTCTCTTTCCTTGTGAGCTTTTCCCCCAAACTCCATTACTTCTTTCAATTCCTGGGCTCTCTACAATCTCTGTGAGGATAGTATTCAGTAACCAGAGGCCTGCAGAACACTCTGCTAAGTTCTGGATAATTCGGAAATAATGAGAGTCTTTCTCAGGTTGTTAAATTCTTCACTCTTATCAGTCCTTCCTTGGTTTTTCTAAAAGATGCACAACATTGCTGATTCACATTTAGCTGTTCAGTGTGCAGATACTAAATAGCATAACAACGTTTCTACTGGCACCACATGAGAAGTGTGGTGTTCTTTACAAAACAGTAAGAGAGGTGAGGCTTTATCTCCAGTCTCAGCTGCCAACTGCCAACCTTTCTCTTATTCTCTGTTGACACCAATAACTCCAAAAAGATTCAAAACTCATTCATGAATTGACAGCACCGAAGCATTGCCTTGTTTGGCGTGCAGCCCATTTTAACTACATCAGTGGGTCCCTACGATGGAGGTGTTTGGAGAACAAAAGGCAGCAGGTCTTCCCACTAAGATCACATAAACTTTGCCTCTATGTCATACCACTTCCATCCACATGTTAACTCAGTTCCAGTCTCTTTAAAGGAACTTATGGCCCATTATCACACACTATACTGGACCTGGTATGGGGCCACATTGAGAATCAGTATTATCTCTGTCCTCCCACTGTTCTTCTTGGTTTCCCTGAACTCAGAACTTTATATGGCCTTGATTGTCACCAAAAATGGTCCTATTTCTCTAGCTCTGCATCTCCTCATGCTCTTTGTTAAGTGGCTTTCTAACTTCTCCAATTGAGAAGCAAAGTTGACCCCACATCCCTTGAATCTGGGCTTACCATTATGGTTCATTTTTGTAGCAGAATGACAGTATCTAGTCTAAACTAAGCCTTACAAGGTTTCACATGCTCCCACACCTGCTGTGAGAACAAGCTTCTGGAGCATAGAAATAGTAAGGATCATAGCCAGTCATCCCAGCTGAAGCCACCTCAGACAAGCTAGCTCCCAAGCCTGTTGCCTGATAACACAGAGGTAGAAACAAGTCCAGCTAGGATGAGCCAAATCCCATCCTGATTGGGGGAACTGCCCAGCTGATCCATGAATTCAAGAGAAATCGAGAAATGGCTGGTACAGAATTTGGGAATGGTTGTTATGTGGTAATAGCTAGCTGATACACGTGCCAAACCTTGATTCCTGTTCTGGTTTATCCTCCTGATGGATAAGCCACTGACAGACTTTCTTTCACATACTAAACTCAAGTACTGCTGAAGAACATATAACATCACTGATCTCTAGTCTCCTGCTTTATAACTTTGGATAAAATGTGCAACATTGTGGACTCCACCTCCTTCCATACTTGACCCACAGGTGAAAGGATCACCAGTCCTTTCCAGAGCTCATGATTCCTATCTCCTCCCTGCAAACATGTTCTTCTCTCTGTGTTTCCTGCTTCAGGAAGCATCACTTCTAACTCCCTAGGCAGAGTCCCAAGCCAAAACCCAAGAGCAACACAGGGCTTCTCCCTCATCCATTGGAGGCCAAGGCCTTCAGATCTAATTCCTCACCACTTTTCATTGCCTTCCATTCCTTTGTCTTTTTTCCCACCCCCAGGAGGGCTGTCACCTGGAAATAAGTAACCATATGCTGAGCACTCAGTAAACATTTGCTGAACAACTCTCAAGTATGCTGGGTTCATGAACTCAGGTCTCCGTGAGCAGCAGAGTCACCAGAGAAACTCTTGTGAAGTTTCATTGCCTCACTCCCTATATTCTCCTGAATCAACAATAGTGCTAATGAATCATCTTATGTTACCATTTATTAATAATTGGGTAACAGAATGAAAAATCTGAATGTATATAGGATCCATTAACAGCTCAAAATCATGTCATTAAGGAAATTTGGCTATACAAACATTAATTGTCCTTACCTGGCCCATAATCCCATTTGTACCTGACAATAGTTGCAGAAAGTAAACTTTTAAGAAAAGGGATGTACTGTGTTCATCTAATGGGTGGGCAGCACCCTGGAACTAAAGTGCAGTTGCTTCCTGATGCTTCAAGCCCTCCCAGATGGATCTGTAACCAAAGAGACACCCGAAGTCAGATGCCCTCGAGTTGGAAGTTTGGAACAAGTCTGAGTCTGTTAAAACTCACCCACAACATCTTTCTCTACACAGAGCTCACCCATTGCAATGATTAGGCCTTTGCCTTGGAAGCCAATGACAAGGAGCCACACCCCTTGTTGGGAAATAAGCATTAAGTACGCCAAACTGGCTCCAGTGGGACATATTAAATCCTGACATGTGTGATTTTATCACACTAAACATTTGAGTAATCTTGGCTCTCAGGAACATAAAGGCTAAACCAGCGAGTTAAGCACACTGAAGACAGAAGCCAAGGGAGAAGCATGGAAAGGAGCACCAGGCCCGACTTCAAAGGAGCCACTCCCCTTCATTGTCTCCAGGAGTAATCGTCTCTCTTTCCTCCTTCCAACTGTTTCATAATACCGCACAGATGACTCAACACTTTCACATATTTTTTCAATAATCCTCATAAAAATTTTGCAATCTAAGCATAATTGTTCTTGTTTCTGTTTTATCAGGAAGATAACAAAGACTATACGATAAGATGGTAGGTTACCCAATATTTCGTCAATAGCGATGATAATCATTGCTATTCGTTGGTCACTTGTGTCTTATATTCATTTACTTTTAAAGTGATAAAAATCTGACTAAATTGGCTGCTTTAACATTCTTTAACATAGGTGAACTCAAGCCCAGGCCAAAAGATTTGCTCAAAGTCACGTCACTGTGGTAGGAAGTGTCAGAATTTGCGTGTGCATTTGGGCCCAGCCACTTTGAGGGCCATGCTTGTTTGATTTCAGCTCACTTCCTCTAACCTTCCTCAGTCCAGCCTCTGGTGTAGGCTTCGGAAAGCTGAGATTTTGGGGCGAGTCAGAGCTTTAGTCTCCAGACTCCATATACAATCATCTCTTCTCCTCCTGCCCACAGGTGCTCACAGCCACGTCACACTTGTCTACAGCTGGCTGTTGCATTAGCAAATCCTAATTCCTGACAGCAGTTTGGGCTCTCCACATACTCGTCATAGGAAGAGAATATGGCATCTTCAGAATGATAGAGGTGACGGTGGCATGGAGCGGTCCTGACCCAGGATTTCCATCATCCCATTTGATCTACCTACTGCTGGAAGACAGAGGATCTTACTGTCTCTTTCCCAGGCCAATACCCTCTTATTTGGAAAAGAAAAATTCTGATAATTTCCTAGAAGAGTCTGGTTCTTGGCTACTCACTGGTGGCAAAAGTTAAAAACAAACAAAGAAAAATAATAAATATTACAGTGTTGAACACAATAGTTTCACTTTATCAGCAGGTATTTTCTCTAGAACTCCCAGTAGACCCTGAAAAAGGTGGTGGTATAGAACTCTGCATGTGCCATGCTTTTTCCTGGATATATATGCTTACAATAAAATTTGATTCATAAATTAGGCACAGAGAAAGATGAACAGGAATAATAAAATAGAACAATTATAATGATGTACTATAGCAAATATTATGTGACTGTGTTCTCTCTCATAAGGTGACTTTGGTTTTTGTCTTAGGGATCACCTAGGTTCTTCACTCTGTATACTACATTTGTTTGATCATACGCCTTACACTGTTGGTCCATGGTACCAGAGTTAATCTGTCATGCTTTGTGTTAAGCCCTAGTGCTTTCATGGCATTAATACATTTGTGTGTAGGAGCTACTGTGAAGTAAACTAAGGGTTTCTTAAACACATGCACTGCGGTACCACAATCTCATAACCAAGACGGTTATTGTGAGACTAACAAGCAGGTAAGGTATACAGCACTGATACACTGGACAAGAGAATGATTTCTTTCCAGGGCAGGATGAAGTTGAATTGTGTGAAATTTTATCATGCTACTCAGAATGCTGTGCAATTTAAAATTTATAAATTGATTATTTCTGAAATTTTCCATTTAATATTTTCAGATCGTGGCTCATTACAGATAATCAAAACTGCAGAAGAGAAAACCATGGTAAGAGAGGATTACTCTATTTGCTCAGTATTAGTCTTGCACTAAGCATTTGAATATAGTTTTTATTTAATTCTCATAGCTATCTGATGAAGTCATTGTTGTTCTCATTTTGCACATTAGGTCAAGAAAAAAAAAAAGAATTTGCCTAATGTCATATACCCAGTAAGGGAAAAATTTGAGATTCAAATCTAGTTTTTCTGATTTTAAGTCCCATGTTCAATTTTTACTGTGATAATAAATCATAAAATATAATATTTATTTATACTCTTTAAAATAGTAATACTCTTTGATCCCAAGTTCTACTTGTATTTATTATATAAGAGTAATCAGAGATAATAACATTTTTGAAGATATAGCATGATATCTAATGATGTTGGAAAGCAGCTGAGGTAGAATAATGGGTAAAACACAGAATGTGAAATTGTACTACAAACTCAATGCTGTCCAAAATAAGGAATGAAAAATATACACATATTTGTAAAATAATATTCTTTTATTAAACTTTTCTGTATTTTCCAAATTCTCATCAGTAAGCTTTCTGACATTATTATAAAATAGAAACAACAAACATAGTCTGCATCCTTGTCCACGGTTTCCACATCTGCGAATTCAACCTATTGTGGCCAAAAAGATTTGGAAAATAATTCCCTCTCTATTGAACATGCACTGGCTTTTTTCTTTTCAACATTATCTAAGTAACACAGTACACAGCTATTTACACACCATTTACATTGCATTAGGTACCAGAAGTCACCCAGAGATGATATAAAGTGTATGAGAAGATGTATGTCAGTTTTGAGCAAATACTACACCATTTTATGGAAAAAAAAAAAAAA
>RJWT010009182.1:0-25422 GCA_004365215.1 Cuniculus paca
TTGAAACACACCTCAGGAATGTTTAAAATTGAAATCTCGATATAGGAAGAAATAACAGCTACACATCACTCTAACCTGGTTGCACAGTCTAAACTCAAAATAAAATTTGGGTGAGGTGAACCATTACAGGTTAAAAAGATTAATGAATTCAAGAACATAAAAACACAATAAAATAAATAGGACAAACATGTACATGCTTAATAAAATAGATTTATTAAGAGACTAAAAGTAAAGCCACTTGCTACCCACACCCAACAGGAAATACATTGATGTTGATGTAGAATTTAATAATATATGAACAGAGCAACCCTAGGAGGCAAACCATCTGCTTCACTACTAAGTTTAATATGTCTGAAAAATACATCTTGCTTTCTTAGGCTGTAAATGAGTGTGAGCTTGATATTTGAGTCCTGGGTGAATTGTTCATTATCATAGCAGAGCAAGACATCATGGAAGAGTGAACAGCAGTCAGCATCTCTCAGACACATCTAGAGGCAGGAAGACAGTTATTGCTCTTCAGGCTGTTCCTTGTACAGAGAATTGGTAGGGAGTCCCGTCGTCCCCAGAGCCACTGGTCCATCAGTAGGTGCTATAGCCAAAGCCAGAGCCAGAGCCCCATGGCCTGTAAAAGCTGCTGCCATAGCAACAGCCATTGCAACCATCTAAGCAGAAGTTCCGGGAGCTGTAGGCACTCCATCCACAACCGGAGTTCAGGGGAGAGCCCAGAGGCACAACGCAGTTCAGGGGGGTGTCTCTGTAGGTCCCGCCGAAGTTGGTCCCATAGCAAGGATAGCCTGGGAAGTAGCTTCCACAGCAGAAATAGCGAGTCATAGTGGCAGGAGTTGAGAAGGAGTTGGATAGATTGTGAAGGACAAGATACCCAAGAGCGAATGAAGGGCTCCTCCTGTGCACGGCTTTTTATACCTCCAGCTGGTGGGCGGAACGTGCCTGTCTATGCACCTTCCTAAAGATTTGCATAAACAATCCTATTATATTCTAACAAAATGCATATAAAACACCCCACAGACTCTTTGTCCATGTTTTTGTTGGCTTTTCTGTCTCCAGAGGAATGCATACCATCTTCAAAGTGACCATCCTTGACATGAAATGGAATTTGTTTCATTAGTGTCCCATAGTTTACTACATTCTGGCCGCATTAGGTGAGACTCTTTCTGTCTTGTGATTATAAACCCTCCCAACTGACATAGCCAGGCTAACAGCTTTGGCAAGAATGTAAGTACTTCAAATCAAGACAAAGCCATACAGCAAGGTCTTTTCAGACTTGGATAACACCTTTTCAAAACAATAGATATCTGCATCTCTTGAAATTCATTTCCTGTATCACTCCTAAACATTGGTATGTCAACTGATCTATGGGTACAGAATTTCTTTTATGGATGAAGAAATTAATTTAGAATTAGGCAGAGGCTGGGGTTGTAGAATATCATGAATTTACCAAATACCACTATATATTTCATTTTACCTTCAGGTAAAAGTTATTTTAGATTAGTTTATTCGTAGGTACATGTGTATAGCACATCATGTTTACAGTTTTTGTGAGAAGGCAGCCTGTGTACATAGCACATCTTCAATCTTTTGTTTATCCCCTTTCCCTTCCCTCCCCCTCACTTCCTCCCATCCATTGATCCCCCTCCTTTTTTTTCTTGGTACCTGTTAGCAGTATATATTGTTTACATACCTTATGTGGAATTGGTACATGTATATAACACTTTAAATGGCTTCTATGTGGCACGTAAATTCATCCTTTTTTGATTTTCAAAAGCATTGCTACAGAAATTCATCTGAGCAAGTGTTTTTACACAGCCTGCAAGAGTTCCAAATAATAAAGTAGGTATGGACAATCTACTAGTAATTTTCTCCTGTTTCATTTATGAGCATCTTCCTTGTTAACACATTTTTTTTTATGGAGAACACACGGTCTTTTGTAGTAAATCATCACAGATGTTGCCAAACTATTTTGTTGTGGAGTTGCCATACTGGTGTTAAGTAAAATGATGCTCAATTTCAAAGTCATGTTATACCATGTTTGGTTCTTATTGACTCCTCATAAAACAAGCCCTAATGCCATAATTCATTACGGAACATAAGTTACATTTAAGCAGGCTGCACTTCCCCGTATTCCTGTTTAGCTTGTGTGACCATTCCTGATGATAAAAATTAAACCTGGAAGAATTTGAGCTCAGCAAAGCTAAATCTATCCCAATGTTTAAGAGACAATCTTTTTCATATGCCAGTACAAGTCTGGAAACCCTGAAAGTAAAAGAACAAAAGTTCTTGAATACAAGTTTCTTTTGTTTATTCCCCCTTAGTGGACAACCATGGGATCTAATAAGCAATACCATTCCTATCAGACATCTGTCTATTTACTAAGATTCTACTTCTCTCAGGTTCTCTGACAAAAGAGTTGCCTACTGGACATTTTATACATAGATTTGATTTCTTTCATTCTGTAAATTTCTTAGATGTTGGGAGAACAAAGCCTATTTTCAAATTAAATTTTTAAGAAAAGGAATAAAATGAAATACAGGCTATGTCATCTCAAGCACATGAATTATATAGACCTTCCTTTAAATAATCCAGAAAACTCAAAAGCATTGTTTGTGAGTAGAAGAGGACAGTAATGACTATAAAGTAAACGTGGCTAGGGGTGGTTACTTAAAAGTTTTACCTTCGCTGATTCTACCAAGCAGAAGTGGAACCTGCAATTTGAATACCATGCCAGTAGGTGGCAGTAGGAACTTGGTTACTCAGTCTGAACTGCAGGACTACACTGGGAGTCTTTAAATGTAAGCAAGCAGAAAAATGCACTAAAACAAAAAATAACAATAAACATACACATAAAGGTTATGAATTTAGACTTTGAGGAGCTCCTCTTTTCTACCAACATCATGAGCTTCTAGAAATTTCTATTTTTTAGGAGCATCTCAGATAATTCTCATGAATAAACCATCCCGCTAAATCATAGGACCGATTTTTTATGAGATTTCAAAGAAACTGGCTTTGCCAGGCTGTGTGAAATCACCCCAAGCCACTTATCTCTCGTTGGCAGGCATACTCATCTTCAGTCACAGGCGGCCTATTTCCTTTTACTCTGAGTGATAGAGATAACTAAAGAAAAATACCTGAGTTTGTCTGGCCATTCCTCTGTGTTCTCTGCTTCTTGTCAAATTAGAAAAGGAAAGTAACTGCTAAGTGTCCAGTCATCTTCCCAGAAGTAAAACCCATCCTAATGGTTTCTGATTTTGTTACCCTAAATCAAAAGACTGAAATAGATTTTCTCCTTTGCTTGTGCTTCCAACCTCCATCTATTAGACTTTCCCAAACAAAATTCTCTAGGAATTGTTATTCAGTAATTGTTTTTATTTTAAATATTAATAATAACAATAAACATTTGTAGATGACTTACTCTGCTGGGTTCTTTTCTAAATCCTTTACATGTACTATTTATTTCTGTTTTACCTGTGCATGTAGTAAGGGTACTTACTATACACTCTTCCAACCACTTAAAAAATGCTTTTTATAATGACCTTATGATGCAGATATTATGATTTTTTATAAGAAAATTGGTCCCAAACACTTTAGTCAACTTCCCAGTGTTATATGGTCAGTAGGCAGCTGAATCTTATTCCAAACTCATAGCATTTCACTCCACAACTATGTTGTCAGGTATTTTATTATACTTCTCTGGATACCTTTTAAAGCTTCAATTTGTAAAGTTCAGATATACAGTTCACTGCATTTGCTTCTTGAAGAACGTATCAGTCAGGAAAGGCTAGTTTGAGCTGCTAGAACAAGCAATGCAAATTTTCTATACTTTGAAAGATCAGAACTCCATTTAATGCTAACACCAAAATCTTTTTCAGGTTGGTGAAAAAGAAAAAAATTGAAAATTGCTTTTTAAAGAATTTTTAAAAATAAATTAATAATCCAAAGAAACTCAGTGAGATAGACTATTCAACGGCATCAGGAAAACATGATCTAAGTGAGAAATTTAGAATAGATTGCTTCAACAACTGAAATAAAAAATACAACTGAAAGCTTCAACCACAGATTAGATCAAATAGAAAAATAAATTCCAGAATTTGAAGAGGTTATTTGAAATAACCTTGTTAAAGGAAATTGAATAAAAAAGCATGAAAAAAAGCATAGAAAATCTACAAGATATGTGGGAAATCATCAAGTCAACAAATGTTCACATTACTGGGGCTCCAGAAGAAAAAGAAATAGAAAAAGGTGCAAAAAGCCAACTTACTGAAATGATAGCTGAAAATTTCACAAGTCTTGGAAGAAATATGGACATCCATAACCATGAAGCTCAAAGCCTAAATTATAATCAATGCAATGGCGTCCTCTTCAGGTCACATTATAATCAATCTGTCAAAAGTCAGAAATGAAGATGGAATACTAAATCAACAAGAGAAAAATGTCAAGTCTTATATAAGGGAATCACCATAATACAGATAGTAGATCTCTCAGCAGAAATCTTGCAGGTCAAGAGAGATTAGGATGATATATATTCAAAGTACTGAAAGGAGGGAAAAAAATCACCCAGCAAAACCATCTTTCAGAAATAAAAGAGAAATAAAGTCCTTCCCATACAAGCAAAAGTGGAGGGAGTTCATTACTACCAGATCAGCCTTCTAAGAAATATTTCAGAGAATTCCTCAAAAGAAAGGAAAAGGATAATAATTGCTATGATGAAAATATGTAAAAGTAAAAGCCTCATCAACGAGGTAAATTCACAACCAAATTCAGAATTCTCCATTGCTGTAACAAATCTCCAGTAAAAAAGGTTAAAAGTAAAATGACCAACGATAGCTAGACCTGAAACAGATTTTAAGAAATATACAATATATAAGGATGAAAATAAAATAATAACGTTTGAGGAGAAATACCAAAGTATTGAATATTTGTATGTAACTATAGTAATTTCCTTAAACAGCCTTTTACCACTGTAGGTTTGTGGAAGTCCCAGAGTAACTACAAAGATAAAAAGTACAGCACTGCACTTTCAGCAACCAGTAGATTATCCTGATGGAAAGAAACACCAGTCTCAAACTGCACTCTACATCCAATGAACCTCAGAGGCATGCGCATTACTCCAAGAGTAGCGGAGTACATACTGTCCAACCAAAAAGGGCATACTCTCCAGGACAGAGGCTGTGTCAGCCACAAAATAGGTCTCAACAAATTTAAAACTAAAATCATTTCAAGTATCTTCTCCTACCACAATGACATAAAACTAGGTATCTATAGTTCAAGACACTTTAGAAACTCTACAAATATGTGAAAATTAAACAACATGCTCCTAAACTACTCATGGATTCATGAAGAAATTTTAAAAGAAATTTTTAAAATGCTAGAGACAAATAAGTGAAAGTAGAACACAGTATATAAAAAGCTATAGGAAATAGAAAATGTTCTAAGAGAAGGTGTTTATAATAAAAAAAAAGTCTAGGAAAAGAGAAAGGCAGAGAGAGACAGACAGGGACAGAGAGACAGAGAGAAAGGTTGATTCCAAATAAATAACATTTTACCTCAAGGAATTAGAAATACAATTTAGGTCAAACCCAAAATTAATATAAAGGAAAAAAATCAGAGCAGAAATAAATGAAACATTAACTGAAAGAAATTACAAAGAATCAACAAAATGAAAATTCAGTTTTTGAAAAGATGAACAAAAATTACAAATGCTTGACTAATTTAAAACAGAGAGAAAACGTCAAACACATAATATCAGAGATGAAAGGAGATATTTCAGTTCATACTACCAAAAAGCGGGCTGGGGATTGCAAAGATGTTTAGCAGTTACTGTAAGCAACTGTATGGCCACAAAGTGAAAAACCTAGAGGAGATGGGCGACTATAAACCCTATCCAGATGGCATCATGAAGAAATGTAAACTAGCAGTCCAATAAAAAGTAAAGAGATTAAATCAGAAAAACATCTCCCATCAAAGAAAATTCCAGAATTTAAAGAATTTACTGCTAAATTCTACCAAATATTTAAAGAAGCACAAACACAAACTTTATCCAACTATCCCCAAAGAAGACAAAATAAAGAGTTCTCCAAACCTCATCCAGTGAAGCCAGTATTAGCTTCAGAAGATAAGGAAAGACTGGTCAGTTAGTACAAAGTTACATCAGGCAGGAGGTCTGATGTTCTATTAACCCATTGTTATCAATAAAATAGTCTACATTTCAAAATATCTAGAAGAGTTTTTGAGTGCTCTCCCCATGAAGAAATAGTAAGTTTAAGAGTTGATGGATATGATAATTATCCTAATTTGATCATTACACAATGCATACATGTTCCGAACTATCACATTTAACCTCATAAGTATGAAAATTTATTTTGTGTCAATAAGTACATAAAACAAAACCTAACATACTTTAATATTGGTTTGAAAAATTCCAAAAGATTATATAATAATAGGAAAAGAGATATTTAAATGTGTTTAGGACTTATCTGACATAATTTTAAAAGATTCTGGCATTGGACAAATTTAAATAAGTTTCTTAGATTCATTCACTACTAATCAGCACTTATGATAGGTTACTTGATAATTTTTTTGTTTGCTTCTCTTCCTTTCTCCATATTCTTAATTGCTATGTAAACTGAGAAAAATATTTCTATAAATATTAGCTTTACAAAGAAAATTCCTCAGTGCTAATTGATACAGTAGAATTCGAGATATTAGTTCCAACCCCAAATTTTATTGGACTTATTTAAGTCTGAATATTCATCTTTAAAGATAGGGTTTGTATAAGAAAGGAACTATGTTACGTAGCCACGTGGGTATTTAACAGACATCTCTATAGGCGAGGATTATAAACCACTTCATAGGTTGTCTCAGCCTCTCCTACCTCCTATGCAGCTGCCTCAGACGAATCATTGTTGTGTAGGCTCCGACCCACCTCTGGCAGGTACCAAATGATGATGTCTTGCTTCTTTCCCTCACCAGACACATTTCCCCTCCTACCCGAGAATTTCATCTTTAACATCCAGGAAAGACACTGAAAAGCATTTGATGTCTACACTTGTACAATCCTAAAATGCAGGGAAAGCAATGCCCTGTGGATGAACCTTGGGTCAAAGACAGATGAGAATCTGTAGCTGTATTTTCTCCCTTGTCGCCATCAGCAGACTTTCCTTAGATTGCCCTAAGAGAGTTTGGCATCTTGGGGAATGGACCCATGGAGTTAAGCACATGTAGTGGTCAATTTGATAAAGCATGCCATTTTGAGTTCTCTACCCTCACTACTTAACTCTCTTTTCATGTTGTTTCTGTTCCTTAAGAACAAGCACACATAAGCTCTTCATCCAAAACCTTGCTTTCTGCAGAACCCAGGCCAAAATCATATCCCAAACATTGCTTTACATAGTCTTTATTGAAATAAAATTCACATAGGATAAAATGTATTTTTTTTCAATTAAATAGGTATTAGTAGAATTACCATCACTACTATCCACTTTCAGAACATCTTCGTCACTCCAAAAGGAAATAAAATTCACTCCCCATTTTCAACCATTAAACAGCTCTGTCTCTACAGAATTGCCTATTTTGGATTTTCACATATGTAGAATATGCTCTTTTATGTTTGATTTCTTTCTCCCAGTTCGGTGTTTTCAATATTCATTCATCTGTAATCATTGCTCAATACTTCATTCTTCTGATTGCCAAATAGCATGTATCAGTATATCAATTGTCTTACTGATTCATCAGTTGAAAGACATTTAGACTAATTCCAGTTGGGCGTTATTATGAATGCTACTCATGAATATTCATGTACAGATGATTTTAACCTGTCAAATTGTGATCTAATTTTTTCCTAGACAGCTACGCCTTCTCTAGCCTTTCCCATCTCAGTAAATAACATTGTCATCTAATTGCTCAGAATAAAAATTTAATTTTTTATCCCAATTTCTTCATCAAACATGTTACCAGGTTCAGTCAGCTCTGCCTCCAAAATATATCTCAAATTCATCAGCTTTTCCATTCCTGGTGCTGTCACCTGGTTTGATGACCAGGTGCTGTCACCTGGTTTATCTCCGCCCTGGACTCCTGCCACAACCTTTTTATTGCTTCCTTTCTCCAACTTTTAGTCATCTACAGGATTAAGGATTACTCCTAACTATCAGCTACTGTGACTTTTTCAAACTAAAGTGTATTTTATCCTAGTCTGAAACCTTTCAGTGACTTCCTATTGTTCTTAGGAGAAAACAGTGAAACTTTTTACTAGGTCTTGTTCCTGTTTAACTTTCCAGCCTCATCTCATACTCCTCATCTTCCCTTCCTACAATACAGCTATGATGATCTCCTTGTTCTTCAGCACTAGAATGCTCTGAAAGAAGGCATGGCATCTGCCTTGCCCACCATTGTACCTCCATTGTACCACCATTGTCCCTAATTGCTAAATAGGTGGAACCCGATAAAAAATATCTTACTATCTTGAACACATGAATAAGATGATTGTTCTAAAGTATCTTTAAAGCTATATATGAGTTCAACAGGTGGAGGAAACATTAATGGCAAAGACAGAGCAAAAGTATCTGACGTTCTTTGAGGACCGTTGAGCTGAGCTTAAGTCTGAGCATATGCAGGAAAATTAAAGAGAGATTTCTCATTGATTGGAGTAGCAGATTTAAAAATGGGATGAACTTATCTGCAGAATCATTGTGGGGCATAGATAAAGAGCAATTACCAAAGGGCATAGATAAAGTACAGTTAATTGAGGAGATAAAGTGGTCAGAACTGGCTTTTTGTAGAAAAACATTATGGAGTGAGAAGCACTGATTAATATTCTACCCAAATCATCAACTCAAGAAATAATCAAGAATCTGAGTTAAACTGGTGTTAATAAAAGTGGAAATAATAAGATAGACTTGAATAAAATTGTGGAAGAAGAATGCATAGGACGTACTTAACAATGAATAGAATGTCAGTTATGAAGTAAAGAAAGAAATCTAAACACGCACTCCTGGTACCCGAGTAAAAGGTGGTTCTGCTGAAGGGAAAAGTGAAGGATTATAATATTCATGGGTTGCTTCTGCCAGGAATAAGCAAACATTTGTAAATAAGTCAAAACAGTTTGGTGGGAGGACGTTACATACAACAATCAAGATTATCAAAAGAGGGAAAAAAGATTATGAAAAACTTAGCTTGAAGAACAGAAAGATAAAGTGGGTAGTTTCTGCCTTTGGGGATCTTTCATGATATACGAGATCTTGAATGTTAGAACTGAAGAAGATACCAGTCCAACTCCTTCCTCATCTCATACATGAGGAAAGTAAAATACAGAAGAGAAAGAGAGCGAAATGTCAAAGTCACATTGTCAGTGCTGACTGAAACTAAAATCAAGATCCCTTCAGACCTGGTCCATTACACACATGAATCTAGTCAATTGCACAGAGGAAAAATGGATTTCTTTTCTGCACCTGTGGTTCATGGACACTAAGGGGCTCCAGTGACCCTTGTATCTTAGTGTTGACACCCTTGAGCAATACCTTTGATGAGTGGGAAGATGCTTCTAACCAATGAGAGAATGTTACTTCTGTGTTCACGTTATGTAAGATTCTACCATCTGTCTGGCTGACACTTTGTCCTCTGCTGGCTTTGATAAAGTAAGCAACTGTACTGCAGAGACCCAAATGGGCAGGAACTGGGAATAGCATCCATCCAGCAGCCAAGAACTACACAAAAACAGAAGCCAAGACCCTCAGGGCAATAGACTGCAAGACAAAGAATGCCACCAACCACTTGGAACTTAGAAGTACTCCAGCCTTGAGGTGAGATTGCAATCCCTGAAGCAGGGCACCCAGAAAATTTGTGTTCAAATCTTGAAAAGAAAAATCCTAACACACACACACACACACACACACACACACACACACATTCAATCGCTGTCCAAACAGTTCCAAAATTTATCACAAATTTACTTAACTTTATCCATCTCCACGATCATTAGTCACCAAGAATTAGTGCTTTGCTCCCTACTCTGTCTGCCTCAACCACAAGTTGAATTACTCTTTTGTACACTGCTGGGCAGAAGGAAGAAGGGGCACAGACCCAGCTGCTGCGAAGCAACCGTGAAGACACCATTTTACTAATCTGTTCACCTTTGCACTTGGCCATCAATATCGCACCCACCTGACTCAGAAATCCTACGCATGCTCCACCCATTTTCTGTTTGCAAGGGCTCCCTGTTCCTGTTCTTTTCTGTTAACGATGGTTTCTTTTTTTCAAGATTGCTATGATTCATTCTTCTGAAAGAAATCATCTTCGCTCTCATTTCCAGGGAGGCAGAGAGGGAGCAGGATGCTCCTGTGTGCAGTCTGTCATCTCGATACCATATCTTTGCAGAGTGAAGGTCAAGATAGTGTGCTGTCTCCCCCAGAATCCACTCAGAGACATTTTCCTGGAACTGAAGTCTGGCAGGGACTTTTGAATAATAGTTCTTCTAAGTACTATGCAGCCACTGTAATTTACTTTATGAAGAGTATTTAATGGTACTACCAAATGCTCGTGGTGTAACAAGACATATGAACTAGGTATTGAGGATTTGTCCTGTGTGAGGTAACATGTTAAGCCATGAAAATGTGATGAATAATATCCATATTAAAATAGAAAAACAAAAAACTGAGACTAGACCTTGGGAAAAGCCCAAGATTGAGACAAAGAGGTAGAGAGAGAGGAAATAAGAGACAGAGCGAGAAATGCGTTTACGTAAGACTGTGAAGTCCAAGAAGGCTTCCTGGAGGAAGACGCACATGAGCCGAGCCTTAAAGGCAGGAAGGACGGAGCCCAGAGAAGCGAGCAGAGGAAGAACAGACCAAGGGACCCTTGAGGAAACGGAGGGAAGCAAACAGACCGTTCAACACAGAGCCTGACACACAGAAAGGCTCGATAAGCATCTTAATATTTTAACAAACGGGTGTTAATCAACTGATTAGCAAAATCAGGAAAAGAGTGGGAAATAAATTCAGTATCGCAGCATTTTTACAGCAGCCAATTATGCAATGCCAGGGTGAGCCCTTAGGGCCTGTGCCGGTCTCTGCTGCCCTCTACAGGCAGGAACCGTTACCTGCAGGCTCGGAGCAGCCAGGGCCCAGGGGCAGCCTTTTTAGAATCAGGAGTCTGACCTGGTCTTCTAACCCTGAAACTGCCTCACTCTACCCTGAGCTCTTCGCAGAGATAATATGGACCGAGGCCAACAGAGTGGTGCGAAGAAACGTAGCTCTCAATAAGCTCGAAAATTGCCATTAAGTATCTTTGATTTAACTCCGCTGTATTTCTCTCAAAGCAGAGATTCTCCCAAAAGGAAGATGACTTCGACTGTGTCTTCCGCCCAGATCGCTCCATCCCTGGGTTTTATCAGTGAGAAACGGCATGAGTTTAGGAGTGAACCGAGAAGTTAGTTACCAGGGTTCCTCCTGTGGAGAGACAGATTGCCTCGAAATGTAGGGCACCCTTTCATGTGTAAGTCCCCTGCGGATTTCTCCATCAGTGCACTGCAGTTATACCCAAAAAAATCAGAAATCTTCTCCCTACCAGCCTTGACACTTGGTACCAAACTGGAATTTTAGAGGCAGAAAATTTTGGAGAGAATTTCGATTTGGCTAGAACTCCAAAACTAATAGTGAACAGGTAAAGGGTTTTAACATAAACCACAATATTAAAAAAAAAAAAAAAGGAGCAGCACAAGCACAAATACTGAGTCATTTCATAAATACGGAAAAGCTGTATCTTTGAAATAACACCAACGGTTAAGGAATGAGCCTGCAGAGGAACGAAGTATCTGTGTGAAATCTGGAAATCCACGCTGCCTTCCCACCTTGAGCACGAAACTGAGACTTCTCACCAACAAAACCATACTTATTTTTAACAAGTCCTGGGAAAGTTGTCCAAATTTATTTTTTTTGGCTTGTTTTGTTTTGTTTTCATATATAGAGTGCCTCACATATGGCAAAGGTAGAAAACAGAACTATTTCTACATGGAGTCTGAATGTTGGCTTATTTCATTTCTAAATAAATTAAATATTTAAAACTTTTGACGCATCTCTTAAGGAGCTATATAATTCAGATTATTTCCTTAGGCACAGCAGTGGAAACTCTTCGGATTACTACTTCAAAGGACAGGAAGTAAAAAAGTAGAAAGTAAAAAAGCTCAAATTGTTGTCATTAGTCAGGATTAAGACATAGAATTTTCCGACTCACATGAAGTATATCTTGGATTCAGGACATAAAAACCTTCCATTGCATTTGGAATAACAGTAGAATTTCCACAGACCCAAGAATGACTGTTCTGATAGATTGGCTGGCACTGAACTTCTAATTTGTGAAGTAACAATGAATGAAGGATAGTATTTATTGGACCCTTAACATGTGTGGCATTCCTCTAAGCACTTATGTGCATTATTTTTTCCAAACTTCACAAAATGTCTGTGACTGCTACTCTTTGCACAGTTACAGTGCTGAGGCACACACAAGTGATGTGATTCATTCAGGATTCTGTATTTCTGCAGTATCAGAGACAGTAATTGCACTCAGGCAGTCAGAGTGAATCACACGAGTAAGTTTCAGAATAAAGAAGAATCTACTGAAGTAATATTTTAGGGCACAATCTGGGTTAGATCTTGATCGGATCGTTTGAATCAGAAAGTTACTTTACTATAATGATTTTATTACATCTTTAGCAGCAGTTATTCAGAAAGAGGGAGAGAAGAATGTGTGACTAGTGGTCCTTTAAGGCTGAGTCTTAGTGGTAAATTGAGGAGATAAACATAGAGATGCTGGCTACCTCAAAAACAAAATTAAATTAGTGAATACTGCCATCCAGATAAAACTGAACTGAGAGGCATTTAGACAAGAGAAGACAGCCTTCTTTTATTGTGTAACTTTCATGGTAGAAATATTTGTTTAGTATCTTAAATTACTAATCATGTGATCATTAGAAAAGTGAAGTAGCACAGCTCCCCTAAAGAGCAAGTTAGCACATTTTAGCAAAATTACCATCTGTATTTAAATTTTGACTAGAGATTTCCATCTAGGTGTCTGTTCCACAGATGCAATGACAAAACTTAGAACTGATTTATGCACGTTGTGCATTGCATTATTATGTGGAAAGCTCAAAATCTAAAGCAGTTCACGTATCCACTGATAGACTGGCTGAATAAACTCTGATCTCTTCCCACAGCATGATGTAGTCAACCCTACACTGAATGGGGGAAACTGTCTATGTCTTGAAGGAATTCTATGTAGAATTTTCTAAGCAAAAAAATATATAGTGCAGAGTATGCATGTACTATATTTTGAATAGGAAAGTGGAATACACAAATATTTTTGTCGATATTAGCTGTCCCTACTTGCTTACAATTCTAAAAGAAAGAGCGCAAAGGTGAGCCAAAAATCCAGAAAAATAATTACTAACAAGGAGAAGGAGAACAGGAGGAGGACATTGGGTATATAACTGTTACTGTTCTGACTTTCAAATTAGCTAAGTATTTTGATATATTTTTAAAAAAATAAACCAATAGAAAAAGGCAATCTGAAAATAGAAAGCAATTAAGTGTAGAATAGTGATTAATAGTAACTAGGAATGGTCTCAGTGAGGGGGATGATGGATAAAGCGAGGTTGGGCATTACCAGTGCCAGCTGTGCGTATGTATGGAAATATCACGCTGAAATCCACTCATGTATGCAGTTAATACCTGTTAACCAAAACTTAGAAATAAAAGATTTTATAAAGAAAGCATTGGAAATGAATGAATTTAAAAGTCAAGCAAATAGTTTAAAAACTGGGAATTTGGGCTGGGGATTTAGCTCACTGGCATAAGCGCCTGCCTGGCAAGGGTAAGGTCGTGAGTTTGATCCCTGGTACCAAAAAAAATTTTAAAAATGAAAACTGTTGATTTTTCAAGTGACTCTAAAAATTCAGAATTTTGGCTATGTAGCCCCAGCAGAATAAAATCCTAAGATGAATAGATATATAAATTATGTTCAGTAATTGTTCATAAGGATATTTGTCTTGTCACTTTGAGTTTAGCATAGATTAAAATAATGTAAATTTAAAAACCAAGATTTTCACCTTAAAAGGAAGATAAAAAGTTTTAAAATCATAGTTTTTTTTCCTTTAGATTCTATAATATACAGGAAAGCATATAGTGCTTATCTTTCTGATTCTAGTTTATTTTGTTTATGATGATCTTGAGTTATATCCATTTTCCTAAAAATGGTAAGATTTCATTCTTCCTTATGGGAAAATAACACACCACTGTGTATACATACCACATTTTCTTTATTCATTCATCTGCTGATGGGCACGTGGGCTGATTCCTTAACTTGCCCACTGTGAATTACGCTGCAATACACATGGCTCTCTTGTGGGTTGACTTCAGTTCCTTCAGGTATATACCCAGGAGTGATGTAGCTGGATTATATGACAGTTCTGGTTTTAGATTTTTTTGAGGAGCCTCCACTCAAAATAATAATTTCTATTCCCATCAATAGTGTGTAAGAGTTCCTTTTTCCTGGTCATCATAAATGAAAGAGAAATTATTAGAGAAGAGAAAGGGGATTGGGAATGAGGAGAAAAGGAAAACAGAGAGCAGTGGGGAGTAGATATCATCAAAATATTTTCTATGAATATGTGAAAATGTCACAAGGAAACTCATTGTTCTGTACAGTTAACATGCACTAAAAGAATCAAAGAAGGAACACCTGTGAATTTTAATTTAGAAATCAAAGTGAAGATTTACCACTATTTTTCTTTTTCAAAAAAAAATACTGATTTTCTGGATTTATTAAAAATATCTACACTGATAGCTCAGAAACAATGAAATGCTGATAGTATCCACACTGCATTGCATACTCTTAATACCAATTAGAATCAAAAGAAAAGAGATCCTGAAAGAAATGACTGAGTCCAACTCATGAGCGAGAAATGCCCAAATTAAACCTGAGCCATACGTGCCTGAAACCAAGCTGTTGAAAGACTACAGCAAAAGGACAAAAAGCTATGGGGTCAACGTGGACACAAAAGGAAAAATCATCCCGGAGAGGGGGAATGCTCAGGGGTGGCATATGCCTGTCACCCCAGTGCTCTATTATCTTCTCCATTCTTGGTGACTTAGACTCTGTCTCAAAATAAAAAATAAGAGAAGGGCTGATAGCTCAATCTCTAGTTCTACCAAAAATAAAAGTATGCAAATAATCAATGAGTGGAAGTCTTCATGGAAAAAAATATCAGCCAATAAATGTATAAGGAATGATAATAAAATCGTGAACCTCAACAATGGTCATCAATGAAGGCTGAAACTGTTAGGTAGAAAGCTGATGGTGACCTTTCAAGGGGTCTGGGAGTAGAGGTAAGGCTTTAGTGCAGATAGAATGTGACATCACCAAACATTTCTGATGGATTGCCTGTGACTGGAAATTCAGTGTGACCCTAACTGATCAAATAGACAGAAATCACACTGGCTAATCTATCTCAGCATCATAGCAGGAGTCAGCCTATTCCTTCTGATGCTGGGTGTATGGCATTACCTATGCACTGCCTAGAAAAAGGGAAAGAATGGAAGGAATGAAAAGAGGAGAGGAGAAGTGAGCAAGATGAAGAAACAAAAAGGAAAAGAAACAAAGGAATGGCCTAAAACTCACCATCCTCTGCACTATTGCCATTTGGGGCAGGTGATTCTTTGTGTAGGGCTGTGCTGTGTTACTGTAGGGCGCTGATTTTGAAGAATGCACATCCTCTATTTGTGTAATACCAGGAGTGAGTGCACCCCCTTTGGGTTGTGATAATCAGAACGGTCTCTGACCATAACCTAATGTCCCATGGGGATCAAAATTATTTTAGTTTACAACCACTGTTTAATATCTAACAACCAATTTGAGTAAAAACAAGAATTATAAGAATAATTAAATGAAACACCAAGAAACAGTGAGGCAGAGAATGAGTCATCACCATACCACTTCCCATTAACAATAGAGCCATTTGACTGGCTAGCGATCCAGACCCCCCTCTTGATTGGATCCCTAGAACTTTTTCCTACCCAGATGTCTAAGTTAGTGTTACAAGTACAGATAATATTAGTAGGCAAGGAGGAAGGGGCACACAGAAGGAAAGCAAGCCAACAAAGGAAATTCTGTAAAGCCACCTGGGAAAGAGTGATAAATATCAATCTGAGAACTGACGCTCAGACAACTGTTACATCTCAACTCAGACTAAGGCAAACATAAATGAAGAGTAAATGTGAATTATTTATAACTCTGGTAAGAAAACAACAACACATATCAAAAGGAAATTTAGAATATTAGGCACCATGAGATGAAGTCTATAATTCATTAACAGGTTTTTCAGTATCTATAGTTGATCCTTGAAAGATCAACATAAAGTAGCATTCCCGTGACCTAAGAGATGACAGTTAAGTCACTGCTGCAAAGACTAGACAATCATCCTGTGTGCTACCTGGCATAGAATGTGAGAAATTTAAATCTGTGATCTACTATTAAATGGAAGGCTGCATTCCTTTAAGCTACCCACTATTAATAATGAATAATGATACCTATGAGAAGTTTTCTAGAGTTCAAAAATGTTTATTTTATAGTTCTTACATTCACAAACATCTGAACAGAAGTTAATCTAGTGAATAGTGCTCCAGAGGGATTGTGGCCCCTAAATTGCACAAACCTGTCTTGCACATCAAAATTTTCACAACATTTAGTATAAAATTCCAGAAGGATTTAGCCATAGCAACATGACATTCTGTTTTGCAACATTTTAACAAATAAGAAAGACTTTTCATTTCATTTTTTAATATTTCCACAAACACTCTTCTGAATATCAGTTATAATAGAAAAAATGATTAATAGATAGCATGTTAATAAGTCACTTTTTATATACTTTACATACATCCTTTGTGATTCACTCCCTTGCAAAATACTATTATAGTAAGTAATGCAAAATTATCCCTTTATTTCCTTTTAAAGGAATATAAAACTTTTAAAACATCTTCCCACACAAATGCTGAATTTCCAGGTGATATTAATAAGTGAACAATCACATCTTTCAAGCAGGAAGCCAAATTTTGTGAGCTCCAAAGTAGTTTGTACAAAAAGAAAGAAAAAAATCTTCCTTTTTTTCATTTTGGTGATGAAACATCAAATACAGATAAGAGAAATAATTTAAAATTCCTATGTCTTTCCTTCAATATCACAATAGCTCATAATGTCTGCTTCTAGCCCCTTTCATCTCCCTAGTTATATATAATTTTCAAATGAATCTTTGTAGAGCCTTATCATTGTATTATTTGCCGGTTCAACAGATTTCATTGTTTTCTTGTTACTATTCATGTTCTAATTTCTAATTATGATAAAGCCCTCAATAATCTGTCTCCAGCCAAACCTTCCAAGCAGAGCATCCAGGACCCCTCCTCTTTCTGTGTCCAGACAATAAGCATGATCACCGTGTCCACTTGTGCACTACTGTTTCCTACGCTAAAACTTTATTTTCTGTTGACCCTATTTACTGGGACAAGCCCTTTCTTGAAATCATCTTTGCCTTCAAGGCAACCCCATTTAAATCATGATTCGATTAAATGTCACTTTTTCCAAAAAGGTAACCTGGCCAGCCCATCAGAATTGATTTTATCTATTTACTATTCCAGCAGCTCTTTGTGTCACTATTAAAGCTAATGTTCCTTTATGTTTTTCTTTACCCTAGTTAGATTGCAGTTTCCCTGCAGCAAGGTTGGTTTGCAGACATTTTCCTTAGACTTACTTCACTGTGGGCTTGCCAACCTCCAAAAAAGGAGGATTGTCTCACAGGAGGAAAACAACCTACTCCACACCTCCTCTAGCTCAACTAGATACCCCTGAATGATTGCTGCTTGGCTGGGTTGTGTGACACATATGGATGAACTTTGGAAAACTGAATAATAAATTAACTTACCTAAGAATAGTGATAACAAGGTGTGTCTCAGAAGGGAAGGAGGAAAACTGGATCAATCATAATTGAGAAAGGGATGCAGAGTAGGTAGTGAAGAGATGAAATTGTGGCAATCCCATAAAGAGTAGAAATTTACAGTAAGAAAGAGAGGTGAAAAGAGGCATCTCAAGAACATTTGTTATATAATCTCCTCATATTAGTCAGTTTTCCTATCACTGGGAGCCAATACCTGACACTCACAACTTGAAAAAGAGGTTTGATTTGGCTCACAGTTCCAGGGAAGTCAGTCCATGTTTGGATAGTTCCAAGGAAGGAAGGAACATCATGGTAGAGGGGCTTGGCAGAGGAAAGCTGCTCACCTCAAGTTGGATGGGAGGCACAGCAAGGGGTCAGATATAGACCTCAAGACCATGCTTCCATGACCCATCCAGACTTGCCTGGAAGTGTACTGTACCAACCCCTTGAGTGACTCCCACACCAATCAACTTGGCAATCCACCTTAACCATCACAGCACTCCCCTTCATCCTCCATCCACGGCCTTAACACTGAGATTTGTGATGATTTGTAAACGTGACCACTTCCAGGACTGTCATTATGGCTGTCACTTCATAGAAGACAGTTAATTTAAGGGTGTCCAGTTATAGTATGCTACAAGGAATCCTGGAAACGTATGATATTTATACTTCATATATTACTTTTTGGTTTGAGTACACATACAGTCTCTACAAAAGCTAGAGTTTAGCAAAATTTATATCATGCTTTCATTCGCTCATTCTCTGCTATTAATTTCATTGTCTTTGTGATATTCCTTATTAAAAGAGAATTCAACACATTATTAAATGGCAGTTACTTAACTTTGGCAATGAATGAACAATTGCAGAGCTGTTCTAATACTCAGATCTTTGAAAAGCAGAATTGAGCCTGCACAAAATCTATTTATATTCATGTGGGCTACACTTTTTGCTAGCAAAAAGCATTACTTTTGACTAGCTGAGAAATCAAATGTAAATTTCTCTGTCTCTAATCAGAATCACAGTTGAGATTAATAGAAGTTAAAGTCAATGAGTTACATCCATTAACACATTATATTTATACTTTGTCTGCCATAAATACATCAAGGCACCATGAATTCCCCACAGAAAACACTTTTTAATATTAACCTCTACATTGTAAAATTATTTGTCTGATTTCTGATAAAAATTCCATTTTCTCAAAGCCAAACAATCATACTCAGGTATAGACGGTAGAATGTAGTAGTTGGAGACTAGGTTAAAAAAAATCTAAATATATTCGTTATATGAAATTAATTTTTTATGGCTGTCAATCCTTAATTGGTGCAATTTCAGTGACAGAATACAAGAAGAATTTGGATAAAATTAAATTTAAAAGGACCTTAAAAGTACTATCATAACTCCTATCCTAGCTACTATACCACCTATAATAAAGTCACTCTAAACAAACCTGTGGAAGAGGACTCTGTGTCTCCCCTACTTTGCTTCTGAATTATTTTGATGAAAAACTTGGCTGTGAAGAATGCTGACATCTAAAATAGCATGCTTCTTTTCCACTCTTTGAGGATTAAAAATTTTGAAACTGAAACTTAGCACAAGACAATAAACCCAAGACCTCACCGAATGCAGTTGAGAATTAATATGCACCGTCACATCTTAGAAAAGGTTTGATTGTTCACATAAAGTGTATACTTCCAACACACTGCTCATTACTGTCATCTGAGAGTAAACGCTTTGAAGAAAATAGATAGGAAAATAATTCTTTGAGCTGCCTGCAATTGGCAGGCCTGGGGTATACTACTTGAAGCAATTTAAATAAGTGGGAAGATGTGAAGTCACAGTTGCTTTACCAGCTGTGACTGTTTATTAGAAGCAAAAATGGAAAATCTTTGCAACTCTTAAAGGGAACAAACAAAAAGAGATAAACAGGCATCTCTTAAAAATTAAAAAATCTTGTCCTTTCCCACTCAATGTTAAAGGAGATAATTTCAAAATAAAGACAAGTTGGATTCTTTAGAACTGTGCATGCAGCTAATGTTCTGACAGTTACCATTAGCTAAAAAATTGATCTTTGAGACTCAGCCATTTTTTTAAATACTATTGCAGAGAACACATGGTGAAACCACACTAATCCAAGAAGTACCTGTCTATGACCTGTGACCCAAGGTCATCAGTATCCACTACAGCCCTGCAAGGATCAAGACTCCATGACCAGCAGCCAACAACATGGACATCCGCTGAGGACATTAATAACTGATTGTATTCAAACCCGTGGTCCAAACTGGTCACAGTAGTAGAAGGAAAAGTACATGATCTGGATTCAATTGACCTGCCTGAGGTCAAAGTCTTCCTAGCTTACTATCCAATGCTTGCACATTCTTAATGTGAAAAATAATGATGTTTTTAAAAGCACTATTTGAAGGTCAAATGAGATGGAATGAAATTTGTCTTATCAATAATAAAGCACAATTCATTGCTGACAACTACTAATAATTAATGCTAATGCTCCAACAACTAAGAATAAATTCTATACTCTGGTGAATAAAATTCCATTTCTTATGTATTTCAGCCATAATGCTATAAATGTTTTAAATTTCACATCAGTGTTTTAGAAAATGAGACATAGCATAATATAAACAGTTACTTTCTGATAATTTTTTATCACATTCAATAAGATATGATTTACCAGTGTTAAGATGTTTTAACACTTTAAACAGAAAAAATGGATCAAAAAATGAAAGTCGGATTAAAAGATAAACTTTTAATATTTATAATGCAAATGACATGAAATAATATAAATGTAAATTTTATTGAATTAAGTAAGCTTTAATAATTGTTTTGACAATGTGAGAAGAGAATAAAAATGATCTCTGAGGGTTTTATTTTTTATCTATTTGAGTTTTCTAACAGAATCATAGTGTATAAAATTATGCTATGATCTTGTCAGACAATGGCTATAACCCAATGCCAAGATCCTAGAATTACATCTTAAGGGTAACATTAATGAACATTAATGTGTTACAGGAGAATAGAGTACTTCAGCACACATTCAAGTGAAGAAAGGTTAAAGCAGCACGGGCCACTGAGCTCAGCTTTTAAAAACAAGAATGAAATAACAGTTACTTTCAAATATTCGAATAGCCATTATAATTACTCCCAGACAATAGAATTAGGCATAATTGCAGGCAGCCACAGGCAAATAGATCTCATCTGTTTACTGGGAGTGATGAATAATATAGAAAAGAACAGACAACTATTTGACTATCATTGAAAAGGATTTCAATGTTAAATGGAGTCAGAAAAAAAAGTTAAACCACATCACATATTAGGTCCCACAAACTCAGATTTTAGGATTCTAACACTTTTTGTTTCTTTTGTAGCTCAAGTTAAAGCAAACAGCTGAAAGTACACAACAGTGGTACATGGTCCTCGTTTGCTTTATATTACTAATGTATCTCTGCAGCTTAAGCTAAGGATGAAATTTTGCTGTGGAGCAAGTGAAAAACTGACATAGAGAGCCTGTCTTCTTATAAACTTAAAGTATGAAAAGTTTGTACATTTGACATACACGGGCACGCACACACACAATACACACACACACACACATGCATGCACATATGTACATGCACACACATACCCCACTCAGAGTCCTTTCCTGGGCTGCATGCAGAGTACCCTTAGCAGACTCACCGCTAAGGCTGTCGGGTAACTTCTTTCTTGATGCCAACAATAAATGATCTATTGTTCTTGAGAGAAAATAATTATCCTCTAATCTTCCTGTTTCTTGAAAAACAATCCAACATTAACTTTTTGGGAGGGATAGGTATAGGGATAGCATTTCCTCATTCGTTTCCCTTGATTAACACATTGATGAGTCTGAGAGAAAAATCTATGCAGGTTAGGATTAATTTCTTCTGAGTTCGTTCTTAGAACATAAAAAAAGAATGCAATTCTCTTAGAATATAACAAGGAATAAAAATCTTTTTAGACTATAACAAAGAAAATAAATCTTAGAATATAACAAATAATATAAATATGTATATATATGCGCATATACACATACATATGTTCCTCTTCTTTGCCTTGCCATCCTCCTTCTGATGCAGTAGTTCATATAAACCCAGGGCTTACCTGTGACCCTATCATAGCATTAGCTGGGAGTTAGTACAGAACAGCAGAAGTCCAGTGGTGGGCAAGGTATATTTTTAAATCAGATCTGTAGATAACAAATTGAAATATTTTTGTTTTCACTCACCATCTGCTAGAAATCCGTTTATTTTCTGAAATTAACTGTAAATAATATGGTAAGGAAAAGAGATGATTAATTATTTGCTTACAAAGCCTGCTAAGTTTTCCCAAATGATGGGGATATATTACATTGTGCAAATTAATGTTTGCATGATCTAAGTAGGCATGTTTACTTGGGAAGCAAAAACATTGACTAAACTAAAAAAGCCGAAAAGAGGAAAGATATATACCGACTTTAGAAAGAAAAACATCCAAAAAAAATTTTGTTTTCTAAATAAAATTCATTTTATGAAAAGTTAAAGTTGAGAGTTACTACCTAAAGAAGAAAAGTTTACTGTAAATTTATTATAAATAGATGGATGAAATACAACTGGTCTTAGAAACTTTATGGAAATCTTAGTGCAAGATGAAATGATTTTTACTGCCTATGAAAGGACCATACAACAAAATGAAACGAAAATATTGTACTCTAGAAGAGAAAACAAAGCGGTTTTAAATAATTTATTGTAGAAAGAAAATTCTACAAAATGCACATGTTGTGATCTCTATAAAGGTCAGTTACATAAAAATTATAGGAAATAGGAGATGAAAATAAGCTAAAAACACAAAATGAGATGAATTGGGAGCTTTCCTGAGATGCAAGCTTGGTAAAAATTTCCCAATGTATGTAGTAAAATATTGCAAAAAGCAGTAGAATTTAATATTTATCTCATGGAATGAAGAGCAGAATTAACACAGAAATAAGTGTGTAATATGAAAACTAGGCTTGAGAAATATTGATAAAACACAGGGGTTGAAAAGAAGTTGAAAAAATTATTAACGGTTGTTCCTATTTCCTCTTGGAGATAAATGAACCACAACAGAGGAGATGAAATGGAAATAAAAGATACTGAATTCTGAAATACTGGCTTCAACAATTCTGAAATTAAAAATGCTTGCTGATTGCAATAACAAGTCTGAAGCACTTATGAAAAACTCAAATGCCTATAACACTAAGCAAAAATATAAATATGTGAATCATAATAGATGGAAGGCCATCAAGATTTGGGAGATTAAGGCAAACAGCATACATATTTTATCGAAATTCTTCCAAAAATCAAAATTTAAAGTAAAAGTTTAGGCCAAAAAACATGCATACTAGCTACACTGAGTTTACTGTCTGCTAGTCTAATCCCTGGTCGCCTGACCAAAACTTCTCTTTTTTTTTAAGCCCCTTTATCTTGACTTCACACACACACACACACACACACACATACACACCACAAAGTATATGTAAACACTTCTGTTTCTAAAATAGTTAGGCAATTGATAGTTTTTAAACGCTCACAAGTATTGTTAAGTGTCCTAAAATATCAGTAGGAGGAAGAATATGACACAAGACAGGATGGTGGCTTTTTGAAACCCAATTCACAGATACCTGAAATACAAAAGTGAACTTCCTGACAAGCTCTTTTTAACCTGAACTTGACTTAAAATCATAGAGGTAAAATCTAAACAAATACGAGGAATCCAATTCAGATAGCATCTTATGATTTATCAGTTGTGAATTGACCAAAAAGGAAATACATGAGGAAAAAATTCTACAAGTGTTAAGCTCAAAACAAGCTCATCCCATGAAGTGATAAAAGTAAGGGATGAGGACTGTAAACCTAAACAATTGCAAAGGAATTCGAAAATAGTGATAAGTCTTGATTGCAATGTTGGTTCTAAAACCATTTCCATTTGAAGCGAAGGACCCCAGCATCACTGAGACTTTAAAAGGTACAGTGGCAGGATGTAAGGGAATACAGCTCTCACACTCTGGCCCAATAACCAGAAAGTCTGTAGATAATATTTTGACAGGAACAGAATAAGAACTTTCCACATCAAAATCTTTAGTAGATCTTAAAATGGAAGCCAGCTAACCTGTTGATTAACAGGGAAAACACTGATATTAAGTACCTGTTTCGGGAGCACCAGTCTCCACATCCAGTAGCAAAACCCAAGTCTAATACTCTGATCCCACATGACAGGGATCATTTTCTCTTGTTTGGGCCTCCAATAAAAATCATAGCTGTTCCTATTCTTACATGACAGTTGAGGACAGGACCAGATATTGTGCAATCTCATTGCTGCCTAGCTAAGCCACCACAAGAGCCTGAACCCTACACAAACCCACAGAAACTTTTTTTGCATGTCATATGGAGCCCGAGCGAATGATCACAGTCACAGTAAGGAATCACTCTTTCAAAATTTTAGTGAGCGATTCTATCATGTTTAGACTTTGTTAATTAAAACAGGCCCTATATTTTATAAAACCAAATGTGCTAAATGAAACCACTGATAAATAATCTTGCTGAGTTTGATGAAGTCCTGTACCCATGTGAGAAGTACAACAGAAATAAAGAAGGTGGCAAGTTCACGATTTCCTTGTAGAAAAGTGAACTCATTTGTCAACATAAATACAGATCAGTCGAGTAAATAAAATCTGGAATTTTGACAGCTACAGATGGAGACTGTTGTGTTGGAGAGAAAAAGAAGATAATTTGTCATCAGTTTAAAAAACTGTTTGGGAAGTCTAGGAAAATATAAAACAATTGTACAAATTTCTCTAAATTCATAATCCCTGGAATCCAAAGGATGGTGTCCAGTAGATGCATTGACTTAAATTCAGCAGAACTTCAGTCATCAGTTCTGGCACAAGAGAGTCAAATCTGCAACCAGAGCCAGTCCTCTTGATTACCAGTGCCATGACCTTTTTTTTTTCTTTCTGGAATCATAATTTACTGGGCCAACGCTATAGCCATTGGAGACAAAGCTACCAAACTCAAAATTATCACCCATGGAAGAACAAGACATACTCTGAAGTTAGAGACCAGGCCCATAAGCATCCCCATAGAGAAACCCCAAGATGGAAGAGTCAAGGAAAAATATAACCATAATAGTCAGGAGAGAAGGCAAAGCTCATCATGTCAGGACTATTAAAAGCTGTGAGAGGAAAAGAAGCAAATCACCTATAAAGGAAAGCCCATCAGAATCACAGCAGACTTCTCGACACAAACAATGAAGTCAAGAAGAGCATGGAGTGAAGTATTTCAAGTTCTAAAGGAAAACAACTCCCAACCCAGACTGATGTACCCTGCAAAACTATCCTTCAAAAGTGATGGAGGAATAAGATACTTCCATGACAAAGAGCAGCTGAAGAACTTCATGAC
>RJWT010009183.1:0-25432 GCA_004365215.1 Cuniculus paca
TATTATGATTAAAATATATTTTCTGATTAAAAAAGTAACAACATCAAGCTAAAAAAGAAAAAACCTGTTCTAAGTGTTGCTTGAAAAAAGTCAGTCCTTAGACTAAATAGGAAATATTGCATTTCATTTCAGTGTAAGAACATCTACTGCATCCTTAAGGCTCAGGATTGGGGAGGAATGGAATTCTAAACCACTGTATCTTGCCTGTAAAGAGGTCTCACAATTCAGAACGCATCATGTACCCTTCATTAGAAATTAAAAGAGCAAAACTGAAGTAAAAACTCAAATGCTAGCAGAACTTCCATTATGCTAAGTTACCACACTGTAGGTTTCCTATATTAATCTGTAGCATGAAGTAAGGAAGACAATGTTTTCAACAATTGGCCTTGGAAATTTACAGAAGCTCTATAACTCTCTGGTTGGCTGCTTTTTCAGTTGCCATGGAAACAGACTGCTAAAAATGGGGCATATTTTGTTAAACTAATCATACCTTCACACAAATTCCCTTTTCCTTTTCAAAGTTAGAATGAATATAAAGTATCCTTCATATGGTATGACAATGTGATATTAAACCAGGGGCCTGGTATAGAATGGCAGAGTTAACATTAGACTGTGGCACACGTACAGAAAGACATTTATACATTCATGGATTTAAAAACTCATGTGGGAGCCCAGGATTTAGCTCAATGGTATAAGCACCTGCCTGGAAAGTTCAAGGGTCAAGAGTTCGATCCCCAGTACCACCCCCCCAAAAGGAACTGGTTAAAAAGTAGTGGAGATAAAGTACATTGTGGCATCAATGTAAGTGCAACACAAATAATAGGTACTACAAAAAAAAATCATCCACTTAATTGCCCAGTCATAGCAATCCTTAAGAGATTAAAATAAAATTTGACTTATTTTTTCAAACAATGTTTTTTAATCTGAAGGATCATGAGAATCTTTGTCAAAACTTCTAGGTTTCCTATCTATATAGTTCCAAAAGATAGCGCTTGTTTTTCTTATTTTGGGGGTGTCTTGGTTACTTTGCTCTTGTTGACACAAAATACCTGACACCCAAAATGAAGGAAGGAAAGGTTTATTTCTTACAGTTTTGGGGGTTTCATCCATACTTAGCTGGTTCCAAGGCAGGTTGGTGTGGCTGAGGGGCAGCCTGGTTGCAAACTAAGAGCCAACAGGGCAAAAGAGGGAAAAACACTCCTCCTTCCTGACCTTACATTGTAGATGCTTGATATAGCATCATCTCGATCATCATGTATAGTTCTAGCTAATGAACATGCAAGCCAGAACTCGCAGCTTCTATAATTCTCTGGATGAGATGTACAGTCTTACTAACAGGCTAGGTTTAGTTAAAGCTCCCTAGTAGCAGTCCTCAATTGGCTAACTGCTCACCACCATGTGTCTATCTGCTTCAGTGGCCTAGAAATCGATCTGACTTTGCCCCAAACTGGAAAGGAGGCCAGAGCTTTAAGATTTAGGAGACCTTACTGTGTTTCAGGCACCAGCCTGAGAGCTTTACATGTTATCATCATCTAATCTTCCTAGCAATCCTACAGGGTGGGTACCAATACTTACTTTTAGAGAGAAATGAAGCATTTATCCAACAACACACAATTAGGAAAAAGCACAACCAGAATTAGAAAAATCAAGCAGTTTCTATAGGTAATTTTTCTTAAAAACAAAATTTAGTATATAAACAGAAATACTTCCCAATATTCTGTTAGGTCTTGACCATTGTATAAAATAACTTCAGCAATACGTTTTATCACATTGACCCTATTTTATACTACAATTCCAATAGAAGAAGTTATATATGCCAATAAGAATTCACTGGTACTATTGACTCAATTGTGTCACTCTGAAATTCATGTTAAGTCTTAACTTCAATATAAATGTATTTGGAGATGGTGCCTTTGGGAGTTAAAGTTGAAGGGGGTCATCTGGGCAGGATCCTTGTCTAATAGGATTATCCATATGAAAAGACACCAGAAAGCTTCCTCTCCCTGTGCCCTCCCTCTTTGCATTCAACTGAGAAAATGCCATGCGAGCACACAGCAAAGCTACAAGTCAAGAAGAAAGCCTTCACCTGAAACTGAACCTTACTGGATTTTCTAGCCCCTGCATGGTGGAAAAAGTAATTTCTGTTGTTTAAGCCATGCAGACGAGTATTTTGTTACGGCAGTCAGAGATAACTAAGACAATGAGAAAGACAAAAATATTCTAGCTTTATCCTGTTCATCATTCAGAAGATGGATTACAAAAGCCGTGATAAAGCTACAATTAGGAAAGAATTGAAAACTCAATGTTTTGCTGGGTGTGGTGGTGCACTCCTGCAATCCCAGCACTCGCGAGACCGAGGCAAGAGGATCGTTGCAAGTACAAGATCAACCTGGGCTACAAAGTGAGCCCAAGGCCAGCCTGAACTGCATGAGACCCTGTCTTAAAAAGACAGGAAAAAAAAAAAGAAAAAGAAAAAGAAAGAAAACCCAATATTCCAAATTTACTTAGATTTTTCTGAAAGCTTTTAATGAAAGTAGAATGGTGTCGTGATTGTATATCACATTACAGGGAGACTGACATGAAAAAACAGTAGTCAATGCCTCCCCAATAACTGCAGACAGAGTTCACAGGGGTAGGTGGCAATTTTGATGTACCTTTCTTCCTTGAGTCATGGAATCAGGATAATCATGTTGCTGATGGTCCACCCCAGGAGACAGCATCCTTCTCTGTAAAAAATCCTCTGAGGGAAAAAGTACAGACCCTGTGGTCTAGAGAGGAATGAATATTTAATAGACTAATCAGGATGGATTCAAAGGAAGACCAAAGGACCTAAGTGTGTATGTGGGGGAGGTGAGAGGTGGTATGTAAAGGCCTCTGTAAGGAGTTGTGCCCACAGTGGGATACAAGGCCAAGTGGCAGCTGCTCAGGACAGGGATAGGGGATATAGGGTAGGAAGGATGGGAGGGCAGGGTGATGGTGGGATGTTCTGCCAAGGCAAGGATGGAGGGAGAGAGCAAAAAAGCTCCTAGAGACTTAGGCAGGGCCTCTGAACTACAGGTTTTAGATTTTTCCCAAGGACAGTGGAAATTTTTTAGAGTATGAGGCAGGAGCACCAATGAAAACTGTATTTCAAGACGATCACTCTTGGTATCAGTGGAGGGTGATGTAATAGAGGCACTGTGGAAGTAGGAGAAAAACCACCTTGGCAATTTCATCTCTGTTTGAGTCAAGATTCCTGTGAAGATCCTATTTGAATGATGGGGTCCTGGATGAGGGTTGCAGTGATGCAGTGCTGTGGAGAGATGTATTTTTGAGGGATAAAGTATTCCCTAGCCCACCTCTCTCCACATCTGCAAAAAGAGGTTGAGCCCTTAGTCTGTACTGCTTGTTCATTTGGACCAAAGCATGTGTACAGTAGTTCTCTTTTGTTGCCTTGTGTGTGTCTTAATTTCCATTTTATCACTTAGTTTCTTACTCTTTAGGCTATGAATACAGTGGCCATGAAGTTTACAATATACGACATGGTGGAAAGCACTCAAATTTCTACTAAATAAATTTCCAAAAAAATTAAACTACATACCATTACTTTCATCTCAAGAGCAGCATGCATTCATTTTACAAGTAAAAATATGGAATCAGCTTTGGGAAAGGGGATATTTTTTACTTTTTTCATACCTGTATGTTATTTGAGTATAAGGACCATATCACGAATCTTTTTCGAATTTACTTTTTAGAAACACTAATTTTACAGTAAATCATTAGTATAATACTTTAAACTAGCAGAATGTTGGCAGAAAACAAAGAAGTAAAAATTCCTAGAGAAATCAAAACAGATGTTGCAAAATTCATATCCTTGTAGAATGCATTTTAACACTATTTCAATTGCCTATTTGTCTGGTTGTTTATGTACTTATTTCTTTATTTGAGATTGAACCCAGGGTCTTTGCACTGAGTTGCATTCCTAGCCCTTTATTTTTTTTTATTTTGAGACAGGATCTTGCTAAGTTACTAAATTGCTGAGGTTGGAAATCCCACTATGATTTAATCAATTTTTTTTATGAGCAGGATATATTTATTGAGAGAAAGAAAGCTTCTGTCTGAGAGAGACAGAAGGGGTCCTGAGAGGGTTGCCCAATGTAATCAATTCTGGTTGACTCAACAAAGAGCATCAGAACTCCTTCATTGTATTTTGCTCACTCAATTTAAAGATGATAAGAGCAGTGTTTCAGAAAATTGAGAATAGCCTAAAGTAGCAGATGACAAAAATTAAATATCAAATAACAATTTCATCAATCATCTAGTAAAGCAATCTTATACATATTTCAGCAGTGCCTTACAGGCACTAACCATGACATTTTTGGGTGAACCATTAATTTATAATTGAGCTATAAATTATACTTGAAACTAACTGTTCACATTATTACTGTACAGTCTAAGAAGGCAGACGTAACATAATACTAGTCAAATATTTGTTGCACAGCAGTAACATTTCTGTGAGACACAGGACTTGGAAGTGAGTTATAAAAATGGGCCAAATGATTTTATTTCTAAGAAACATGGTTTAACTGCAAAAACAGTACAGATGTATTATTATAGTGGCCTATTGTGAAATGTCATAAAAAGACTTAAACTTTGTGGGAATATATACAGCAGACACAAAAGTGTTTCCAGTGTATGAGATCAAGTGACTTTTTAAAGGAAACACACAGGAATTATGGTTTAAGAGGTTTTGAGCCTGCAAATATAAACAGCCAGCTGTGCCAAAAGGACAGCATAAATGAAGTTATGTATGACTTTGTTTTCATCACAAGTTTTTTTAAGACAGGGCCTTGCTATGTCATGCAGGCTGGCCCTAATCTCTCTTATGTAGTCTAGGTCGCCCTCAAACTCACAGGGAACCTCCTGCTTCAGCCTCCCAAGTGCTGGGATTACAGGTGTGTGCTACCATGCCTAGCTTTCCTCTCATAAAAGTTTTGATGCTTTGGCAAAGCTACTTATTTAATCTTTGTTCCCAGGATGGATTACTCAGAATATCTCAAATATTCATTTTCTTAATTAAATCTCTAGTTAAGTTCTAATACCATATGTTAAATTATTCCCCTGACTCCTAGGCAACGTACCACAATTTCACACACTTCATTTTGGCTGTTCTTAACCAGTTTGTGGCAGAACTGAGAATGTGGTCCCTAAATCTGTACTCCTCACCTTCCCCACCCAACACTATGCTTGAGCCACACAGTGAAAGAAGCCCCTATCGGAGTCATTTCTTAGAAGACAGCTGCCTAAGACACAGCTGCTCAACCCAGACTGAAGCATTCTGAACGAGAGATGTACCTGGAATGGTTAAAGTGTTCCATGTTGGAGTTGTTTATTAGGGCCAAATTAACACACAACCAGTTTCCTTCTTGGGGTACTCTGTTTTCAATATTAGAGTTTTTATATTGAACATCAATTTATTTGCTAAACTTATTTGCTTTTTCCTAAAAATTTATAATTATCAACCCATTGTCAAGTTGCAGTAGTTTGCAATATCTTTCTTAGTTGTAGATCTAGAAATTAAGTGTAGATCTCATGCAAGTTGAGAATAATTAGAAAATGTTTGAAGCCTTTTGTAGGTAAGTTAAAAGATAATATTCTCTATTCCTGCTCTGACAGAAGAAACTAAGGAGAACACTCATTTGAATTTGTTCAGGGCAATTTATGATATTTACTAGTATTCCTACCTAGAACAGAAAGTAGTTAAATTCTCCAACTACGCACATTGGCTGGGATTTATCAAAAAGTTTATATAAGCATTAACAAAACTGCAATGTGATATGTTTTATTTTCCAAATAACTGCCTGGTACTTGATGACAACTACTCACAGGTCGTAGGCATCAGAACTCTTTTCCTCAGGGTATGGTTCGATGGTAGAGTGCTCACTTGAGGCTCTCGGTTCTATCTCCAGTACCACTAACAAACAAAGCCACAGCCTTTTTCTCTTTTAAAAATTCAAAACATACTGCTAAATTTTTTAAAAGGCATTATGTACATTTTTGAATCTTGATTATTTGCTTACAAAGTCTGCTCCTCACGCCCAGGGCACATAATTTCTGTTAACTACTACTGACAACAATTACAGGAATTACAAAAAAAAAAAAAAAAAAACAACTCAATATTAACAAGAAAGCAAGTGGAGTAGACGTCCAGTCCCTTATAACAGATAAAAGCACCAGAGAAAATAAGCTGGTGTCTATGTGTTTAGAATGAAATGAACCAAAATGTATTCTTCTTTCATTACACAGAAATGTATGATTCAGACATTTAAAAAAAATTCTAGAGGTTATTTTTCAAACAAAACCTGAGTGGAAAACCAGACCTATCAGTGTGAAATGTAACATGTATCCCTTAACATATGAGGTACAGATATTATTAATAGTTATTCATAAATTTGTTTCTTGGCAAAATAGTATAGGACCTAATTAGGCTCCAGGGCATATCTGAAAGATAAGTCCATCAAAGGCATTTGAACAACTGCAAAATAGTATAGGACCTAATTAGGCTCCAGGGCATATCTGAAAGATAAGTCCATCAAAGGCATTTGAACAACTGCTATCAAGCACTTTTCATAGATTAATTCAATGAATGTATGACCCAATACCTAAAGCAGGTAAAGCTCCCCAGAGGCTTGTTCTGATGTTATACAGTCTACCAACCTGCTGAGCAGGCCATCGGTGTGCATCTATAGGTACTAACTGCGACACACTAAATTTTAGGAGTTCAACTTTTTATAGGAAACCAAGTTATTGATATATGACTCCAAAGAAAAGTAGTTTTCTACAAAATTTCTCTTATTTTTTTCTATTCTAATTAAATCTAGATCTAAGGCAGCATGTCACTGTTGATATATACCTATATTATTTTACCCCCAGGCCTATCTATACACAAAAAGACTAGAAACAGCCTATTAAGATATAAATTGTACGGCAAGAGACAGGTAAATTTTACCATTCAATCATTTTCATGGAGTGCTCCGACACACTGAAAGTCCTTTCCCTACCTCTTTATACCTATTAATTTACATGACAGTAATGTGCAGACTATTTCTCTACTTTGTAAATATATACCAGATTTTAAATTTAATAGAAAAAAGTGATAAAGATTTTAAAAAATAAATAGGAAGGATGAAAAACTGGCATTAAACTAGACATCTCAAAGCAAATACTATTCACTCTCATTGTACAAATGAGAAAATTAAGGGTAAGAACAGTGAATTTGAACAGGGTCACAATAATAGTAAATGGTGCACCTGGGATTTGAGTCTAAGTGATTCACTCCACAGCTCATACTCTTTTGCTCTTTGGACATTGTACTCCTGTACCTGTATGAGTCTCAAAATTGTCAGGGAGAGAATCTAACATTATGTAATCATCTCAACTCTGCTATTCTGCTGATAATTCTATTGTGTCTGTGTACACACGTGTGTGCCTATGTATGTATGTATGGCGCTGGGGATAGAACTCGGCCTCACACACGCTTGACACATGCTCTATGACTGAACTACAACTCCACGCCTATTGTTATATCTTTAATTTTTGCTTTCTATGCTCCTTAATCACAATGACATACAGTGACATCCTTTTATTTCTCCTGTTCAGTTTTCTTCTGCTTGCTTTTTCAAGTAGCACAAAATCTGTTTTAAATTTATGGTACTGATATTAATAGGAGCTTAATGTTTAATTTAAACGCTACATTAATAATTCTTAAACTTAAAAAAATTATTGAAATATTCAAGTTCCCATTTCCTAAAAACTCCACTGGCACTGATTTTTATAAAAACCTATAATTTTCACAAGAATCTGTTGCACACAAGCAGAAATCCATTATTTAGTTCTCAGCAACAGCTATTTGTACTTCACCGTGGGTCAGTCATCTGTTTTGACTGAGGTGTTCTTCCTACCCATACCCCAAAGTATTTCAACTTCCGCAGGTCCAACTATTGTTCCTTCTTATCTTTTAAATCTGTAACAATCTATCATTATGCCCTCATTCTAAAAGTCCGAGAGAAAAACATGAGGCATATCCTTTTGGAAGAAGCTCAAAGTGATACTGAGACTGATAAACTAGCAAGAGTCAGACAGAAGCTAGGAGGTGGCTGATGGAGCTGAAAGCAAGGAAAAAGGGTTATTGTGGGGTTTGTATCTCCAAAACAGGATTAGAAAACCAATTTTCAAATTAAATAAACACTGGGAGGGGTGACCCTCATGTTTCAAATTTACAAAAAACTTACTCTCTGCAGAATTTCTTAAACCATGTTCTTTGATATTAAACTGCTACAGTAAAGCATGCCATGTACTAGGCTTGCCACACTTCAGTATGCCAGAACAAGGGACAACAATGCCAAAAGCCCTTGGCCATTTTTTTTCAATCAGTGAGGTACCTGTGCAGTGGTCACTTACAGTAATAGCAAACAATATTCTCAAGCTTATTCTTTGCTTGCTTTGTTTCAAAAACAACTCCAAAGTCACTGAGCAAAAAACCCACCAACCACCCCCCAACTATGCAATGTGCTTTTTAAGAACAAAACATACGTAATTCGCATTATACCAAACTAACCCATCATTTTAGTTATTAATTAAGGAAGAGCCACCTTCCTGCTTTAAACAACAATAATCACTAACATGCTAATTAGGAAATACTGTCCCAGAATTATGTGTTTATAAACCTAAAAGAAGCAGTATCCTAATGTTGAAAAAGAAATGGCCTCCCCAAAAAGCCATGGGGAGGCTGAAAAACTGGAGAAAATGAGGAAATAAACAAAATGAATCTGGAAAGATTTCACTGAAAATAGAGCCTCCTAAGTCTCCTTATTGTATCAATTATTACAAAATCAGCTAATACGTCTTTAATAACAGCATTAAGCTTTCACTGCACGGAACTTGGAACATGTAAGGACTATGGGTAAACAGAGAGCAGACACGTAAGGGTAAACAGACAGACACACTCATCTGTTGATGGGAAGAGGAAGTTAGTTGTCCTGCCCATGTCCACAGACAAACTGACCTTCCTTGAGACTTTTCTGGTTGCTCCCCTCAAGGCATTCCTTTTCTTTAAAAGGTTCAAAATCCCCAGCAGTTAAAATCTCTGGGAAGCCCTGTTGATGCTTCTTGGAGCTATCGATCATGGTGAAAGGCTTCTGGAGACAGGCAGCATCCAGCAGGAGAAAGGCTCAGTTTGCAGGACAGCAGAGAGTGGTGCTCACAATACTCCAGTCCGGGGTTCTTGGTTGCTCCTCACAGTATCCCAATTGCTAGGCACCTATGTCTTTAAGTAGCTGAAGGCAGCCATTAGCCTTTAGTTTCCGGCTTGACCTGCAAGCACACGCATACTGCTGAAGCCCTTAACTCTCTCCCACATCGGGAGGCAGAGCCTGGGAGGCATGATTTTAAAATCCCACCCCTTTTCCCAGCCAGCCTCCTTCCCGCTGCCATTCCAGCTTCCCCCATGCTGGGTGCTTCAATCTGCAGTTTGATGGTCCGAATCATCTGACAAACACTGAGTCAAACAGTTAAAAATAAATCTTCTAGTTGTTAAAACAGAAGTAGCAGATACCTAAGAAGACAAATTGCTGCCTGCCGTCTCTTCAGAACTCTATAAACAGTCGCGGGCAATGGAAATACTTTATATCAGCCAGATGAGCGCATTCATTACTCTTTAAATTATCCAGCTAAATAAATGACAGGCTGGGGCATCTGAAGGAAGTGATCTTATCTCAGCAAGGGTATCATACTGAATAAACATGCTACCAGCATATCTAAATGAAGCGAGCCATTTGACTACTAAGTTCCTTGTGGAGTGTGGTTTGCAGCATACGGCACTATGGCAACGCCAATGCTCTTTGTAACAGGGAAACGTACTGTAACTGCAGTTTTTTTCCTTTGGTGATTCAGACCCAAGCAGCAGTTTTCCTTTGTGCCACTAGTCGGCTAAGAGAACTAACATCGCTGTGATTTTTTAACACTGAGCTACAGGCTCAGGACTTTTTTTGTTTTGTTTTGTTTTTTGTTTTTTTGCGGCACCAGGGATTGAACTCACGACCTTGCACTTGCCAGGCAGGCGCTTAGACCTCTGAGCTAGATCCCTGGCCGCTGTGATTTTTTAAGGAAAAAAATCTCCCATGTGTTAAAACAGCAATGACACAGAGATCTATTTCACCAAGTGACCAGACCAAGTTTAATTTCACAGATGCTATCACCACAGGCACCTCTTCTGCATGTCACAGGCTGCTGTTAACTGCATATGAGGAATGCTGCTCAAAGGAAATCTCTAGGTATGGAATTTTCAGGGAAACATGCAGATGAGTGTGTTTCCAGAAACACCAAATACATATCTAAAGTCAAAGTAATCTGTTGTTTTAAATGATTTGAAGTATGCACCTTTAGAAATCTCTCATAAAACCCATCAGATGCTAAAAGAACATCTAAGAACAGCAGACCATGAATCCTGTGCCATACCAGGTCTGTTCTGTTCACATTTTAAACAACCAACATTTAGCAGAGTGTCTGGAATATTAAGAATTTTCAATGTGTGGCATAACTGAGTGTAAATTAAAGCAGAAGAAAGTGTACCAGGAAAATGGTTGATGATACGCAGAATTTTCAAAACATTTTAGATCAATGACCAAGTGCCACTAAACTGGGATGAAAAACATCATATTTTCTCTTTAAAAGAAAAGGAACAAATACACTTTAATTAAGCACCTGGTATGACTCTCCTGTGGGTTAAAGAAAGGTTCAGCATTTTTATACCCTTGCAAGAATACCAGCATGGTTTTCACCGCTCACACAGATGCAACTGGACAAAACATTCTGTCCTTTACCCCTGGTTCCAAGGCTCGTGTGCACCAAACCCACATGGTTCTAGAAAGATTGCTGTCTGTCCTGCACCTCTTGAGAATGGTGTTACACAACACATGACACACTTCTTGTCAAATTCCTTCTGAAGTAACATAAGCTCATCTGCGGTAGTCTAAACCTCTGCGTGAACAGTGAGAAGCTTGTCACACTTCAACATGCCCTCAAGCATTCTGGTACATGTGGTCTGAAAGTCTATATTCTTCTAAATAAACTGCTCCTGCACTTTTAAGGAGAAAAAAAAAAAACACAAAAAACCATCATTTTTGAGAATGTTCTTTTTATTAGTCACTTAGATGTTCTGCAAAGATTATCTCATTTAATTCCCAATAATCCTTGTGACCTCTATGATCATTGGCACATTATAGACATTTTACACACCAAGACCAATGTCACAAAGCTTTTAAATGGCAGACTTAGAACTTAAATCTTGGTTCTCTAAAGCCCCAATCTTTTTATTGCACTGTAAGGCACTGCCTGCTATCTTTCAGAATGTGCCCCTTTTCCAGGTTTTAATTTGATTTTTGGAAATATTTTTTTAAGTGCAAGAGTCATACCTTTCACAGCCTTCCAGCAATTCTTTTGGTGAGAGAAAACCAAGCCAACATAACCACACTAGAATGACTTTATAGAAAGTATTTTAACTTTTTATGAAACAGTAACAACAGCAGGCAACTTCATTTAGTGCTTACTATGTGCTACAGTCTAAGTGTTTTTATATATTATTTCATTTAATTGGTTGATAGACTTGTGAATTCAATATTATTATTCCAACTTACAGATGGAAAAACTGTGGCCCAGAAAAATCAAATACTTTGAAAGAGTAAGTATATTTTATAGCATATTTTATTTGTCTCCATAGCCTACATTAACTACTATGCAAAAGGAATAATCAAAACCATAAACCCTCAACATTCTCTGTTCAAGATGCTTTTAAATCCTGAAAAAAATGCTCAAAAGTTTTTAGTTCACAAGTGTAGAAACCTAAGAAGATTTACATTAGCCACTTCAAAATTCTTCATACTCTCTGTGTATACGTTCAGTACGTGTCCAGTGTTTACCTTTTTTTTAAACAAAAAGGCTGTCTTTTAAGGATTCATTTTAAGTTTATTAATTTTTATATCTGTAAAGTATGAAAAGTCTAATAAGGAAGCAGATGTTGTTCTGCTATACATAGGTTTATATCAGAATTCCTATTGTTAAAGTTTTGAAAGGAAATAATCTCTCTAGTGATGCATGTGCCCAAAAGAACATTTATTTACTAGTTTCCCCAAAAATTGGAAATTATTTCAAATTCAAAGAGCAATTTTTGTCCTGAACTTTCTGTGAGTTGGTTCTGATATAATCTTCTCTAGGGACTCTGGTATGTGATTTCTACAAAAAAGGATATTCTTCTACAGAACCACAGTATCAGTATCAAGAAATTAACAGTAATATGTCCTCACTGCCATCTGACTCACAAACTGCATTTAAGTTCTACCAACTGTCATTTAAGCGCCCTTTATAGCAAAAAGATCCATGCCAGGATCACACATGACATTGAATTACTAATACTCTGAAGTTTTTGTCCATCTGGAATGGTTCTTTAGTCTTTCTTGACCTTTCCCTGAATTTTGAAGATTACAGGCCAGTAATTTCATGGAATTATCCTCAATTTGGGTTTGTCTAATGTGTCTTCATGAGTATGCTGAGACGATGGATTTTGGCAGGAATACCTCCATCCTGACAAACCCATTGTAAAAATGCTTTAGCAATACAGTACACCAGAATATCATTTATTTCCCCTGGTGATTCTGGACCTGACTGGAAGCTGTGGTTTGCTGCCATTGCCCAACACTGCAAGACAGTACTGGACTGTATTGCTAGACTAGGAAACTCAAAAGCATGGTTTCTGTTGAATATATATTGCTTTTACTCCATTGTAAAGGTGAAAAACTGTAAGTGGGACTATCTTAAATAGGGGACTATCAATATTAATGGCACATTCAAGTCTAAGAAAAAATTACTATTTACCTGGTTTACATTATCTAATTACATCAGCAATCTCATGGTTTCCTGTTTTATTCAGTGGGTTACACGTGTAACTATCATTATTTATTTTGATGCTCAAATTATCCCAGATTTGGCTAGTGGGGACTGCAAATTTCTTACTGTCATGACCCTCTCATTCTTTGAGCAAGTCCTTACTTTCTGGCACAAGATGTTCCATACTCAGCTTGTACTTCTCCTGCCCCATTCAGAAGCCAAGATCTGAATGCGAGGTGTGCTCACTGCTATTAGGTTGTCACTGTTCCCCAGGTTTCTCTGCAGACAGAGTTGGTAAATACATCTGTGAATTTGGTTTCTATATTAATGTAAAATACATCCATGTGTAAATACTATACATCTATTTATTTATATACATTGAAAATCACAAATTTACCAATGTTTCCATTTTCATTCCAATGCTACAGGGTCATACTCATTTTTCTTTTCTGTATTTACATCGCTCTTTTCGTTTTTCTTTTGATTGAACTCACAGCTTTGCGCTTGCCAGGCAGGCACTTGTGCCACTGAGCTATACCCCCGGACCACAGCACCGTTTTCTTACAGGGAGACACTTCTCTTCCATGGTCTCTATCTTGTGGGTCTATTGTCACCACTACTGCCCATTATCCTCCTTGCCCTGGCTGGGATTTTTCGCCCCTACTTCCCTAAAACACTTCCCTTGCTTGGCTCCATATAATGTTTTCTGTACTTAACTAGAAAGGGGGAAGGGGACTTGTATTATCTCAGTATGAGAAGCCCAGTTGTCATATGAACTGACTTCCAGTATTTTGCCTTTGCTCCTTACTATATGAGCTGCATCTTCTTCATTGTCATTTGGCTCTACTGTCATGAGTGACATTTAACTTCAAATGGTATGTGATTAAAGTCACTTCTTTTGATAAATCTGCTTCCATAGTATTTGTATCCATGGATTCTCAAAAGAGCTTTCTGACTCTGAAAGAGATTACCATAGGTCAAGTCAATTTTCCCACCACTCCAAGCAGATATTTAATAAGCATGAGAAAAACTGGCTTAGAGTAGGAACAATCCAAGAAAGGCTTCAGGGAATTAGAACACAAATAAACAAGGCTCAAGGGGCCTACATGAAAACTTGGCACAGCCACTATATGCTTGCCAAATTATGACAGAAAGATTCTATGATGGCGCTGTACTTCCATAAGGAAGAATATGGGAATGTGAAACATTCAAAAGTAGCCAATGTAAAGAGACTGCTAAATATTGACATATGCTTCTCCTGTAGCATTTCTGACATGGAGGCTGAAAAAGACCTTTCTTTTCTCTTCCTACAACATGCACTGTCACAGGTCCTCAGTAGGAACTTGCTGTGGGAATGAGGGAGAACTCTGTAGCTTCAATATTCAAAATCTACACAAGCTAAATGCATGGAAGGATAAAATTTCAGTGGAAGGTATACCCAGAGTTTTTCCTTAAGGGTATCATACTTTTAGGAAAATATATTTTTTGATCCTTATTTTTCTTTTTAATTTTATAAACACCACTGTGAAGTATTATGCCTTTAGATCACTATGAAAAGGGTATAGTAAATCCCAGTAGTCAATTAAATCAAATCATGAGCCTTAAAGAATTTTTTTTGTCTTTGTTTTTTTGAGACAGGGTCTCACCATGTAGTTCAGATGATCCTTGAACTCATGGGAATCCTCCTGCCTCAGCCTAAGTGCTGGGATTACAGGGATGCACCACCATGCCTGGCTCAAGATCTTTGTTTTTATCACTTAAAATATATTAGCTAGGAATGGTGCCATACAACCATAATCCCACCTGGAAGGCTAAGTCAAGACAACTGTGAGTCTGAGATCAGTCTGGGCAATTTAGGGAGACCTTGTCTCACACGAATAATACACATATGTGATACGTATTACACACAACACACACACATATAATGTCCTTTATTTTATCATTTAAAAAATATACAGTGTGGACATGTAGTGCTTCAGATGTAAACAGATTAACAGATTAGCCCCAAGGGAAACCATCATTTCCAGAGGAAGAATAATTTTTCCGACATTTCTAAAATAATACGGTTTTGAAGAAAATCATCAGTGATTTCCATATTACAGCACACCAAAACACTACTCCAGGAAAAACCAGCTTAAGGATCTGCTCTATGTTTGTGCAGATGATCTCTCACCCTGGAACCCAGATGCAGCAGGCATAAGCAGCTCTACCCTCTGTGTCTGTGCTATCTTCTTGAAATGTGAACTTCAGCTAGAGTGGGGCTTTTAGGGAATGGAATTTTACCATCAATAGCTTGCTGGTAAACCTCTGCTCAGATAGAGAGGAGAGGAAGTCACATGGGGTGGGACTAGGGGTTGAAGAATACAGATCGTAGTGTATCCTTAGTTGGGCCTTCATATCCCAGTGGCAACACTTAAGTGGAAATGTCTGACTCACATGAGTGACTGGTGCCATGTGTCTGCTCAGATTCTTAGTACAGATAATGAAGAGATGACAGAGTACATGTCACCAGCTTTTAAAAAGTCACTCATCCCTCCTCCACCTTTTCAGTGGTACTAGGGATTGAACACAGGGCCGCATGCACAGACTAGTGCTCTACCACTGAGTTATACCCTCAGTACTTTTTAACTTATTCTGAGACAGGCTCTTACCAAGTTGTCCAGCATGTGCTCAAACTTGGGATCCTCCTGTCTGGCTTCCTAAGTAGCTGAGATGACAGGTGTGCACTACTCTGCATGTCTCTTTAAGATTTATAGTTACATAAATACAGGCAAGTGACTGGAAGATTTTCAACAAAGAATTTTCCTTATATTGCATGTTACCTTCAGGTCTCAAATTCTGCAATAACTTCCTTCATTACAGCATATAAGAGAGAATGAAAGGACTACAGTTTTGAAGATTTCGCAAAGATACAAGAGGTGAGCGAAAAGTTAGGAGGACCAAATCTCAGCAAAGATTGGATGGTATATTATTAAGTTATGGTCAGAGCGATGTTAAGGTTAGTAGTTTTAATAACAAGAAAACCACCCACAATAGTGCTTCTCAACCTTCTATATATTATTACTATTTGTCTCCGTTTTATGTAATTTTCCTAAATCATTTTTTATAAACTTTAATACTGCAGGTTTATTTATGGCATGTGTATCTACACCTTATACATGCATAAAAAGAAAGATTTTTTTTCCACTCATCCCCCGAGAACTAATTTTTACTCCCACTGAGGTTTACAAGAAGGAAAGCAGTACTTTTTATTTTGAGATAAAAACAGCAAGACATGAGTAACTTGGATGTAGGGAACCCCTCCCCTCAGTAACAAGGTTTGCAGTCTATAATAATGATTTTTTAGGTCACAAGTAAATTTAGCATACTTTTGAGAATCTTGAGTATCTTTTGATCCTCAGTATCTGAGGTATGGGTGACACACACTAAAATTTATGTTCTATTTTTTAAAATGTTCAAATAAGAACTGATACATCTTTAAGTCATTTCTGCTGGCAATCACAAATCTTTAATCCTATCTTCTGACTCCAACACTCTTCACCAAAAGCAAATGTACGATTTCTATTTCTTTTTTCATTTTGACTATTTCTATATGTGATTTTCAAAGGTATGCATTAAAAAAACAGGTCATTTAATTTTAGGGAGAAGAGAACATTACAGATAGACTGATGAAGTTTAGAGGCAGGATGGTTTTGTAGAAGGAGCATGACTTTAAAGATAAACATAGTTTGGTTGTGACATCTTGGCAAAATGGTAAGGTTTTCATGTCTTGGTTGCTTTACCTATGGAAATTTAATAACAGCTATTTTCTGTGATTATAAAAATTAGAAAAAATACACATAAATACTCATCACAGAAATAATGGGCCATGCCCACATGGTGTGAAGATTCATTTCTAGAAGGATTTCTTGTCTGTATTCTTCCATAGCTATTTTGCTAGGTTTGACATTTCTCCAGCAACCCCACGCACAGAACCACAGACCCTCCCAGACTATCTGGGACTCCATATACACATGAACACAATTTACTCCACTTAATACATAACTCCACCTGCTACCACCTCCATTTTACAGAGGTACCAAGAGGTTAAATAACTTGTCCAGCTATATAGTTTTTAAGAAATAGAACACAGATGTCTTAATCTACAAAATATGGCTTCAACCTACTAGCTTCTCTCAAAGGGTTCTGGGAGAGGATTAACTCTAATGTCCAAAGGCATTCACAGAGAAGTAACTTCTCTTCTAAGTATCTAAAATTGTATGCACTAGAATTGTATGGGAAAACTGAGAAACAGTCGTTCAAATCACAATTGTAGGGTTTAATTCTCTGAAAACCAAGGCTGAGAAGGGCCTGATGCTTTTCATTATTCCTCTAAGGTTTCTCTCAACACTTACCTGTATACTTTGAATATTCCTGATAGTCCTTCTCCATCTCAGTAAGTTTTACAATCTTCAAGAGCTAGAATTACAGCTCATTCGCCTTTTTATTCCAATGAAACCTATTCTAATGTTTTAATAATGTTCACATGGTCAAGTTTCCTTTTAATTAAGTAAAGTCTTACATTCAGTTTCTTGATACCATCTTCCTTCTTAACAATTAAAAGTTGTTTTATTTATTTATTTAGGATTATGTCTGAGAGACATTTCAAGACCAATTTTAATGAGATATAATTCAAAGATAAGTCACATCCACTTAAAGTATACAAATTGGTGAGTGTTGATGGAGGTGCATACCTGTGGAACCAAGGTCACATTGGAGACACAGGACTTTTCATCATTCTGGAAGATCTCTTCATGCTCTTTTGCAGTACCTCTGCCACACCCAGGCCTACTTAATCACTGACCTGCTTTCTGCTAGTATAAATCAGCTTACCTTTTCTAAAATTTCAAGTAAACAATCCTGAAACAGTCTCTACTATTTAAAAAACTTTACTGCAATAGAGTATTTAACTGAATGTTTAAACCAGGAAAAAACCTGAGAAGTACTGTGATGATCTAAAAAACAAAAATAAACAATCCCTCCAAAACCAAACCAATAAACTTATTCACCCATTAAAATAAATCCCATTTGTAATAACTGAAGAGTGATTTCTAAAATGCATGTGCATGCTATAACTCAGGAAACTATGACTAACAACACTATGCTATTTGGTCATTGATATGTGTTACATATCAAGATGCTGAAGGGATACTGATGCTGAAAATCAGAGATGTAGAATTCAGATAAAAAATGTGACAAAGAGGGCATTCTGCTGCTCAAATGTATAATTATAATGAAGATTATGACATGCACAGTCATGGCTATTCACAAAACAGTACAACATCCATGATTAGAAAACCGTAATGACAAGAGATCCAATGTGACACGGTAGAAATTCACAAATAGGAGACTTTAATTTGCCACTCTCCATATAAGACAAATGAAGCAGGCAAATAAATAAATAAGCCCAATTTACATAACCAAGAAAAAGATGCTATCAATATATATACAACTTTATATCCCAATGATACAGAAAACATCTCAAATATACATGGAATACTAAAAAAGTCACATTAATCATAAAGAACATTTTGGTAAATTCTATAAAGAAAAATTATTACAAATACATTGATTTCAATGCAATGTAATTATAAATTATTAATAAGACTGTATCTGAAAATTATCTATTACTTCATAAAAAAGCTACAAACTTAATTGAAAGAATTTCTAAAAAAATATTAATATTTTTGTATGTCAGAATCTATAGCATTTATTTAAGTGATGATCAGAGAAAAATGTGAATCTACAAATCATTGTTAAATCAGTAACAATGAAGGAAAGAAAATAAAATAGACAAAGAGAAAAAAAGCCTAATTTAAACAAAAGGTTAGCCCCTCAGTGGCTTATGTGATGGTATCAAAAGATTTATGGGAGAGGAAAGGAGCCTTATGAGACAAAAATAAACTGAGGAGCAGGGATCTAAATGTACACACACACACATAGATACACTCAAATCGTATGCATATTGTGAACAACTATTGATGAGATTCCTCTATAACCTGGAAAAGTTTTCAAACTATGACCCTAAATCCAAATGTTACAGACTGATAGATATTTGCAATGTTAAAAAAATGCCCAAAAGCACATCAAAAGAGTTAATATCCCCAATATACAAGTAACTCTTTAAAAACCGAAAAATCGAGCTGTATGTGGTAATGCTCAGCTGTAATCTAAGTATTCCTGAGGCTGAAGGAGGATTGCTGGGAGTTTGAGGCCAGCCTGGGCTACATAGCAAATTTAAGCCCAGCCTGAAACATATAATGAAACCCTGGCTCAAAAACAAAAGCAACTGAAAAATTAAAAAATCCGGCACAGAAATGAACAGATAATTTACTCCTCCACACACAAAAAATTTGAAGTGGCACTTAAACATAGGAAAGATGTTCAGTGTTACTCATACAGAAATTCAATCAAAATTATACTAACATAGTAAACGGTAAAAATGTTTGACAATACACTCTGTTGGTGACGCTGAAAGGAAAATGCACATTTTCATACACTGCTGTAGGGAATGCAAAAATAAATATACTAAATATTTAGTATAATACTAGATATGTGAACACAATAAGTGAACTTATCTATAATTCAAATAACATGGATTAATGGAGGACAGAACTAACCTAGGAACTTTTGAATATGAGATTTTGGATATGTATCTTTAGATCAAGGTTAAATAAAAAAAAGAATGTAAACAAATACTAAACTCTGGTTAGCAAATATTTTAAAAACAGTTTTATTGGGATATGATTTATAAACCATAGTTTATCTGTTTAAAGTATAGCTTTATTTTCAAAGGTATAGGCTAGCAAATAGAGTTGCAAATAGGAAAAGGTGGAAGCCAGCATGAACCCTGGGAGACTGGAATGAAACTGGAGGTATTGCAACATGCACCTTTCCCCCAACTCAGGACTGACCCCAAGGTCTTCACACTGGGATATACCCTCAACATTTTTTTTTTTTTGGGTAGCATTTTGAGATAGGGTTTTGCTAAGTTACTAAACTGACCAGGGCTGGGCTTGAACTTGAAATCCTCCTGTCTCAGTCTCCCAGTGCTGGAATTACAAGTGTGCACTCCCAGGTCCAGCTCTGATTTTTAATGCATACAATGACAGAGACAGAAACAGATATATGTGCATACATGAACACACAATAGCAATGAACACATTTAGTTCTTAGATCTTTTAAATTTTTAGTTTATTAGTACTTCTGTATAATACATGTTTACATTCTTTGTGGGAAGTCGGTACATGTACATAACAATCTTAATTCTTTTTTCATCTCATTTCCCTTTCCTCTCCTCCCTGTTCCCACTCCTCTTTTTAAGTACATGTATGTAGTACACAAAGTTTACATTCCTTTGTGTGGAGTTGATACATGTACATATCACACCCCAATTCCTTTTTTAGCCCTTATCCCTTCCCTCCATCTCTTGATCCCCTTTCCCTTTGAGAATCATTTACCTCCCTAATTCCTATTATCTTTTATTTTATTCTTTATTTTTACTTTGAGTTTCTCATGTATTTTGATATTTAAGCTTGTGTGTCTGATTCATTTCACTTAACATTATAGTCTATTTTCCTACAAATAACAAGACTTTTGTTTTCTTTAAAGAAATACATGATTTCAGGATTGGGAGAGGAAGAATATATGACATCTTGTGCCAGTAAGCAAACAGGTGCTTAAAAAAAAAATTAAGTGATTTGTTACAGGGACACAGAAGCCAGTTTGAAGAATTTGCCACTGGCCAACTCGATAGCTGGAGCATCAAAAGAAATATTAGTAATGGATTATAGCTATATAGTCCATGATTCTATACTGATATAAATTAATAAAAGATGGTGTTATGGTTGATACATTGTGTCAACTTGAGAAGTTTAGAAGTTTAACCAAGAGACTCACCAGGGAGCCAGGGTTCTTTGTAAATATTCTAGTCCTATGCAAAAGGAGGGCAAGGAGATTTTGAGTGCTACACTCCCCGCCTCCGAGGCAGGGAGGGTAGCCTGCTTACAATATAAGGGAGAAGAGGCTTGTTCTCTCCATTTTGCTCTGGCTGCTGCCTTGAAGAGTTGCCCTGGTACCATGCCTCCCTGCCTTGGAACCAGCTGATTATGGACTGAAACCTCCACAAACAGTTAGCTAAATAAACCTGTCCTTCCTTCATTTTGGGTGTCAGGTATTTTGTCCCAGCAACGAGAAAAGTAACCAAGACAGATGGAGAAAGGAAAGCTCATATGTAAAGTAGAATGTCATCTAATACATGCAAGGAATGACAGAGTTAGAAAATCATTACTTAGTAATTGGCAGCATGATCAGTGTTTTAGGCAAGAATCATCAATAGTAATAGGGAGATTTATATAGTCAGAATATGTCTTTGTAAGATATTATAAAATCATGAATGGAAATACAGTAACTTCACAGTGGACAAACCTGGAGAGCACTATCTTAACTAAGTGATTGTCACCAAGTTAGTATCACCAGTATGAGTCAAATGATTATCATGTACCTCACGACGGGAAGATACAACAGCACTATGTTTTATGCCTACCAAGGCACACAACCAGATCTATCATCAGGAACCAGCAGGTAAATTCAAATCAAGTGCTGTGCCACTAAATAACTGGATTATGCTTTTCAAAAATGTCATAGAAAAGGCATCCTAAAGGATGCCTTTGGGGTGTGATATGTACATGTATCAACTCCACACAAAGGAATGTAAGCTTTGTGTACTACACGCATGTACTTAAAAAGGGGAGTGGGAGCAGGGGGGAGAGGAAAGGGAAATGAGATGAAAAAAGAATTAAGATTGTTATGTACATGTCTCATCCTAAAGGAGACAGATGAAGCTGAGAATGTATTTAGTATGTGGTTCTGTATGATTATTGAAAAATAAGGTGTCTTGGTTACTTTTTTATTTCTCATTGTTGAGACAAAATACCTGATACCCAAAGTGAAGGAAGGAGAGGTTTATTTCTTACAGTTATGGAGGTTTTAGTCCATACTCAGCTGGCTAGTGTGGCTGGGTGGGGGTGGGGGGCTGCTGTTCATGGTGGCTGCAAGTGCCAACAGCGAACCCCACAACAGATGGAAAAAACCCACCTCCTTCTCCACCTTATGTTGTATGTCAGCTCCACCCCTGGGCAGGGGCAGGACTCACATTGCCAATCCCAGCACTAGACAGTGAATCAATCACAAACGCTAGATTCAGGCACTTCCATGACTACATGAGGCTTGGCGGGGCCACCTGTATACAAACCGTAACACAAGACAAATATATTTTTGTTCCTTTTCCTATGAAGGATATTGGGAAAGCTGAGAAAATGTGAATGACTTCTAAGATTAGTTAACAACAGTGTAGAAATGTCACTTTGTGATTCTAATAATTGTACTGAAGTTATTTAAAAGAGAATATCCTAATTTTTAGTAAATATACCCCCAAGTATTTAGGAGTGAAAAGGAATCACATCTGCAACATGCTCTCAAATGGCTCAGGGAAGACGTACCATGTATAGGTACAGAGTAAGCATGAGAAAACAACTGGGGTTAGATACTAACATCTAAGGAATCCAGATGAAAAGTATACAGGAATTCTTTGCACTATTTTTGCAACCTTCCTGTAAGTCAGAATTAGTTCAAAATAAAAAGTTTAGGACCCAGAGATGTAGCTCAGTGACAGAGGGCTTGCCTAGCATGTGTGAAGACCTGGGTTTTTTGGTCCTGAGCATCCCCTCTTCCCTCCAAAAAGTTTTAAAGTCAGGTATTGTAGTGTATGCCTATAGTCTGTGCTACTCAGAGAGCTGAAGCAGGTAGACTGCTTGAGCCCAAGAGTTGAAGACCAGCATGATCTACAAGACCTCACTTTAAAAAATAAAATAAAAAAAATATTTTAAGAATTATGCATTTCAATGTATGTCTAATCAAATATTCTAATGACAAAATTTTTCAAGTAGATAAGAATACTGTGAGAAATTTTCAAACACTTCCAATAACAGTGAATTATGGTTTCTAGAAAGGCAATGGAAATGTGATTTTATACTAAATAAATATTCTGAAATACACACACACACACACACACACACACAAAATATTTATCCCAACAGCAATGCAGAAAAATGTTCAGTGTAACAGTCAGTGGAGGAAAGGAAACCATAAAAATATATGATCAATATGGTTCTCATTTTGTTTTTTGAAAAAATTAATTAAAAGAAAAGATAAGGACAAAATACTTCAAAATGTTACACTATCTCTGAATAATAAAACTTAAGAGTTTATTTAAATTCTTTGCCTTTTATCTTTCTGAATTCTGCAGTCTATAACTAGCAGGCACTATATCTTTGATGAAAAAGGCCAAATTCTAAGACTTTTACTACAGAAATTTCTGTATTAAAATTTCCTGAATTCAGGAATGGAAATTGCCTCTTCATGTAACTACTCACGCGTAATTTACTTAAAGAAATTCTAAAGTGCTATAAAAGTTACATATACTATAATTTAAGGTATTATAAGCAAATATATGTATTAGAATTAACAGTATCAAACGTGGTAGTGTATTAAGCACAAAATTTTTTTTTGTTTTGCTTCTTTCTTTTTTTTCAGGCATTTTTTTTATTTTTTATTTTTTGAGGGTATCACTATGTAATGTAGTGCAGGCTGGCCTTGGACTTGCCACATACCCCAGGTTGGCCTTGTACTCATGATGATTCTCTTGCCTCAGCCTTTCAAGTGCTAGGATTACATGTGTGTGCACCATGCCTGGTTGAAAATTTTAATCTCTAGTAACAAAACAAAACAAAACAAAACAAGCATATTGATGGGATGCAGAACCCATGGATATGGGGGTCAATTATTGTACATTCATAGTAAATGAAGTTTTTACTACTTCAGAGCATTCATAACAGTATAAAACTTCATGAGCACTTCCAATAACATTAAATGCAGAGAAATCATAAATCCTAAATAGCTGGATACATCCCCTAGAACCTAAGGTCTTTAGGGTCTTTTCTAAGACTGGTGCTAGTACTATAAGGTGGAAAGAGATTTTCTACTGTATATTTTAGTTCAGTGACAGCAATTTTCAGTCATCAATGATAAGATTGCTAAAAATTTACTTACTGTATACTACATAGGTAAGCACTTAAACAATTTAAAATAAAACAGTATACTATTTGGCAATAACACAGAAGCCCCTCAATTTTGTGTAGGACTCGGCCTTCACACTGAGGTATACCTCCAGGGCCTTTTAAATTTGGGGGGGGGTGTCTCACTAAGTTTCCAAGTTGCCCTGGACAGACGAGAATTTGTGATGGTCCTGTCTAATCTTTCAAGTCCTGGGATTACAGGGATGCATCAACCAAATCCAACTGAGACCCCACTCCCACTACTCCCATCTCTTTTTCTAGTACGGGAACTGAACTCTTGTGGACTGAGGTATATTCTAAGCCCTTGTATTATTTTGTATTTTGAGACAGGCTTCTGGTAAGTCACTAAGTTGTCCAAGCTGGGCACAATTTGACATACTCCTGCCTAAGTGTACTGTTCAGCAATTATAGAGAAACACTATTTTTTTAACAGATAAATAATTTATTTCAAAAACATGAAGAAAATTGAATCAATTTTTTAATTTCTTGTTTGGCTGATGTGTCTACCAAATATGAAACTAGTGGCACTTATGAATGGTTATGGAATGAGCTGAAATGTCCCTTGTGAGAAGAGATCAATGAGTTCAATATTTGATAAATATGTGTATTATCATTGAACAACAGTCGCATAACCGCTTAGGTCAAAAATGCAGCTCCATGAGCCAGGTATGGAGGCACATGCCTGCATTCCCACCACTTGGGAGTGCGAAGGAAGAAGGTCATGCAAGTTTAGGCCAGCCTAGGCTACACAGTGTGTTCAAGGCACAAAGCTAGACTTGAACTATATAATGAGACACTGTATGCCCCCCCCAAAAAAGCAGCTCCTGACATCTATTACTAATAATGGTTATATAACCATTTACTGATTGTTTTCTTTTTTTTTTTAATTTTATTTTTAAAGAGAAGAGAACAAAACAAAACAAAACAGAACAAAAAAAAAAACAAAAGAAAACAGAATAGAGTCAAACACAATACACCATTTCTAAACAGAACACAGAAAGCTACACAGGTCTTCAAAACAAAACAACAGGAGATTAATTACGGTTACCCCAGTGTCTCTTGCTTTCCTCAAAATGGTTGTTCATACATTTACAGGCAATAAACTCAAACCAAACAAAGCAATACATAACCAGATAAAACAAAAGAGCACTACAGGCAATCACGTTGGCCAACAAGAAACCAGCGATGGCTACCGTAGTGTCCCATTTTTCAAAAGAGCTACTCCTATTTTCTCACATATTGCAATCAAATTTCAGGAAAGGGACTTAAACCAATCAAATCAAAGAATAAAAGCACTGTTGGACTTCAGAACCTTTTTTTCATATTTATCGGGAATTTTC
>RJWT010009184.1:0-25388 GCA_004365215.1 Cuniculus paca
CCCCTGGGTGGGTGCAGCACTCACACCACCAATCCCAGCACTAGATAACGAACCAATCACAAACACTAGATTCAGCTGCCTCCATGACTGCATGAGGTTTGGGGGGCCACCTAGACACAAACCATAACAGATGTCTAGGTGCAGTTTTGCCTAGGCTTTTGGATCTATGACTCTGGAGGTTAGAAAAAAGTTCAGGGTGGACATTCATTTCAATTGGGAAATGAATTTAGAGAAAATAACTGACGTGACCAGGAGTCCCCAGAGAGCCCCACTGGGGAAGGATGACAGCAGGAGGGGACAGCCAGCAACCCAAAGTGTCCTCAGGTCAAGTAGGAAAGTGCTTCAGAAGGATGGGAAGATCATGCAACCAAATACTGGTCACAGGTGGAGTAAGGTGAGATGTGAGAAAAGATCATCATATCTGGCAATAAGAAGCCACTGCTGGCTTTGCTGTGGTTGACGATGGCAACATACCTTGGCCATAGAGGTGCAGAAGATACTGGAAGGAGACCAAGTGGACTGGTGGTAACAGTTTGCTGAAAGAACAAATGTTGAAGGAACGTGATACAAATTGAAAGATAATGAAGGATGGTCACCCTAAAGGAACTAGGGTCAGTTTATGTGTATAACATTCCAGTATACAGTTAACACACACATACACACAAACATACATATATACATATGCACACACATACACAGATACAGATAGGTGCATATATATAAAAGATGTCTATTTCATTTACACATATGAATTCATACATAGACATTCATGAAGGCATATTTTGTATACATGAAAAATATTTGTAGCAGAATTTTATGATTCAGTGAACTGGAGAAATTAGATGATGCAGGGAACACCAGCAAGGTGTCCAGTGGCCCTCAGAAATGGATAAATAAAGTGTGGTGAGGGTTTCCTTCCACTCAGACCCTCAGCTCTGGTCAGGCCCTGCATGCTGTCTGTGGTGCCCAGTGTGGGTTTACTTCCAGCCAAGATTGCATTTGTGTACTCAGAGGTGTTCAACACATGATTTTACGGTTGGTGTTTGACTACATCAGCCTCTATGTTTAATTGATATTTTATCACCCATTAAATCACAAGCATTATCTAATATGTTGGATTCCATCTGTACCAGAAGGTGGGGTCTAGAGGCGGGGGCACTGGAGGAGGAAAGTCAGTACTAGCCAGTTTCCAAGGCCACCTCATAGCTCTCTCACCTTGCTCTAGAAGGAAGTACTGCCATTTATCCCATATGACTTGGGGATCAGGGAAACTTGAAGTGTGTCCAACTGTGTACGGCAAGTAAGGGGCAGGGTCTGACCCCAGACTTTGAACCCGACTCTGCCCACATGCCCTTTTCCACTTGCAAGGACTTCACCACCACTTATAGGACATACTGTTTCTCCTGTTTCCTTCTGACACTGACATGGTTTTTGTGTGGTCAACTGGGACAAAAGAGGACTAACTATGTGGCTTGTCCGGAAGAGTCTTGGGGTAGCTCGCATTCTGTGTGAGTCATGGCAACCTGGAAAGCTTATCCAGTGTCTCAAGCCCTCCTCAAAACAATACATTTTCACAATGCTTTCACTTCTTTCCATGTTAAATAGCATCAACAATATACACAGTGGAGTTACTTGTCTTTGGGGCAGTCATGCATGTCCCATGGTGGTCAGAAGGACTTTTTCAGAGGAGATGGTGGCTGTAAAAATGTGCCATTCAGAGGTCCTGATGCAGGGAGCATAAGAACCAGTGTGCCCAGGAGCTGCCCTTCAGGGTCCTCTGCCACCTGTGTGAATCATGACATCAGTACCTTCTTCCCCTCCTTCTTCAAAGTCCTCAATTCTTTCCCCACCTTCACCTTCTTTGACCCTTTGTGTTTCCTCCGATATGTGCATTGAATCTCAAGTTGGATCTGCACCAACTCAGACACGTGGAGAAACTTACAAACAGGGCTCCTACACAGAGGTGTGTGTCACCAAGGTCCCACATCATAGGTGTTTCCACCCCGTACCTGTGTGCTCTGGTCCACAGTCCTGATCAATCACAGTTCTTGGAGACTCCCATTTAGATGAAGACTCCTCTGTCATCTATGAACCACCCCCACCATCTGATAACAGTAATCTATGTGCCTGTTGTGTGCATATGTGTATTTATGTATGCAGTCTATCTACCTGTGTTTGTGTCTATGTATCTTTATTTGAATTTATGTGTGCATGCATTTTTCCCACCTTGGAGAGAGAACAATGTCTTGGCAGAGAAAGAACTATGACTGGGACCCCTGCCATGAAGGTTTATGCCCACCCTACATTTTCTGGTCTGGAATTTTCTCAGTTTTGCACAGTAGATAGAGATGGGCTTCAGTTTGGCCGTGGAATCAAATCCTGTCTCTGCTCTCAGCGGCTGTGAGACCTTTGCACTCCCTTGGCCTCTCTAAACTTTGGTCTTGTCTGTGTAACAAGGACAGTGATACCATATTAGAGGGCTGCTGGGGCATGAGTTTGAGTCCCCCGATTTCAATGCATTTCACTTCGCCCATTGAGAAAGCCGTGCAGCTGGTTGGGGTGCTATTCATCACACACGCGCTTGCTCATGTTCCTCCTAGGTGACGACCTGTCGGTCAGGTTCTCAGTCCAGGCCTCATACCTTGCAGGGCCAAGGACAGGCACTGTAAATGTTTACTGGATCTTTACAGGAGAGTTGATTTAGTTTTGATATACCACATTTCTCGGGCACGTCCCCTACATGCCTGGAGCCCAGCACCCCAGTCAGCAGGATTTGCTGACGGCCTTCTCTTCTAATTAGCTCTGCATGTCAGACTGCAAATTGGCAAAACTGTCAGACAAGCAACAACAGGAAAAAAAAGGTTTTAATTAGTTCTTCATAAAAATCAGAAAATGTGGTGGTAAAAGAAAAATGCTTGAATCTGCACGTGGTTCTTTGAACTGCAATTAGAATGTGGGATTTAAAAGCTGTAAGGGCCCATTAGCTCCTGTGTAGCTGCTGAAAGTCGAGCAGGAGGGGAGTCTGTGGGGGAAGCTGGTGGTGATCAGTGTTTTTAGCTAAAGGAGATGCGTCCTCCAGGCTTAGATGCCTTGGAATTTCTCCTTTCACCTGTATGCAGAATACCCAGCCCACCTTAGCGTTGTCACGGCTGGGTGCTGTACCTACCAATGCAGGGAACAGCTGCCCACACGCCCTTCACACCCTTCACACCAAAAGGGAGTCACAGGCATCTCGTGGCAGCAACTTCTGGAGGGCCAGGAGCACACATGCAGGGCATCCCAGTTCTTGTGGAGCACAGCAAGAGTGCCCCACCCTGTCCATCTTAGACCCTGGGGGGCAGGTTCCTTCTGGAAAAATGGGAGAGGGACAATTGAGGCTGGACTGCATGAACGTTTGAATATCCTGATTCCCCAAATTTCACCCACCCTTAGGGGATCACGTAAGGTTTCATCTTATCTCATAGTCCTCCCAGACTTCCCAGTGCCAGTATCATATCAAATAATTATAATAGTTATTGTGCTTAACTAATGTCATGTATGCTTAACTGACTTAATTATCATATCATTCAGTCTATGGTTTAGATGAACAGACTAAAATGTTAAATAACTTCTCAAGGTCAGGAAGCTCCAAAGGCAGAGTTTGAATTCCAACCCAGGCAATCTGAATCCATTGCCCACACACTGTCAGCTGATACCCAGCTTGGCTAAGGCTTTTAAACATGGTTGCTCCATAATAGATGTTGAATTAGCTGCAACAAATAGGTTATCTATCAAACCTGCAAGAACCCCATCATGGGGTGAGAAGTTGGGGCCTCTGAGGTTGAGGGAGCTTAAATGTCTTCTCTGGGTTGGGGTTGGGCAATTCCAGGTCCAGGTTTTGAACCCTGAACTCTACTGTGATGCTTGGTCCTTCATGGGGCATCAGTGCCACACTGTTTGAGGCCTGTTGAGCTATTTTATATGATGATTTGATATTTTACTTAAGTAGAATACACATTCAGAAAAATGCATCCATCACCATGAGCAGGTTGTTAAGATGTCCTGGTGAATTCACCCACCTAATCATCAACCAGGTGAGGAATCTGAATATTACCAGGGTCCCAAAGAGCTTCCTTATACCCCGCACTTAACCCCCAACCCATCTTCTTCCTGATTCCTACCTTGAGAGCTCAGCTTGGCCTGTCTAGGACTTCAGATAAATAGACCATGAGTCTGGTTTCCTTTTCTCAACATTATGTTTGCAAGTCATGCTTTCTTTAATGTATGACTATATTACTCCATGTGATTATATGAAGATTTGTTTATCCAGCCTACTGTGGGTGGCCACGCAATTGGATCTGATTTTTTAGTTATCACAAACAAGTGCTGTGAACTTCATGATATGACACTTCTGTTGAGCACCCTTGTGTCACTGAAGGGAGGGAATGAGTCCTGAAATGTGGTGGCTCAGCCCCAGCAGGTCCTGGCTGATGGCTCTTCAGGGTGGACCCAGGAGCCCTCATTGCTCCTGGTCATGCTCTTTGGTGACACCCTGCCTTTCTCACCAGTAGCATTCCAGTTCAGAAATGTGGTCATTCCAGACTTGCCCCTGTCCTATGATTTTAACACATTTTCCTGATGACCAATATGACTGATCATACCTCCAGTTTTAGCCTTATCCCTGTGAGGAGCCTTTTCAGGCTATTTTCTGTTTCTTAAAAAAATAGGCTGTGTTTTTCCTGTAGGAAATTTTCTTTAAAATATATTCTTTGGATCCAAGTCTTTTGATTGACATAAATTGTTACCTCTAATAAAAGTCAGTGAATTAATCTTTTCCTTCCTGGTTAGTGACTACCCCACCAGTCATGAATAAAGTGCCCTTTTGCCTTCTGGAAGCATCACTGTTTTACTTTTGACATTTAGGTCAAAAATCTATATGGAACTGGGTTTTTGATGTGGTTTTTAAACTGCTTTTAAGTGATGTGAGGTAAGAATGAATTAATTTTTTTCTCATATAGATATCTGATTATGCCAACATGATTTATTGAAAAGATATATTTCAATTGCCCATCTTTGATTGGGTCTTTTCTTTTGGGGTAATTTCTTTATATATTCTAGATATTAGTCCTCTGAGGAAAAACTGTCTAATTTCTTTCCCATTCTATAGTTGTCTCTTCCCTCTGTTGGTTGTTTTCTTTGCTATGCAGAACCTTTTTATTTTATTTTTTACTTTTTAAAATAAAGCCATTCAATCTGTGTGTATAGTTGCTGTTCTTGTCTTTTTTTTTTTTTTAGAAAAAGGAGTGATAATTTCTCACTACATACTCAACATTTGTCAATTTCTTGACAACAGCCTTGGTTAGAGTTCAAATTCACAGGTTGTAGCTCGAAGGAATAGACTATCATCCCATCAGAAGGCAGACCAATGTCAGTAGGTATCTTTCTTCAGCAACATGTTATGTCCAGGAGTGGACAGTTTGCTGTGCCATGTCATGCATCCATGGCTCTGCTGAAAACACAGACCCCAGTGATCCTAAGCCTGGTGCCAGTAAAGGACTAAAAGAAAGAAAGAAAGAAAGAAAGAAAGAAAGAAAGAAAGAAAGAAAGAAAGAAGAAAGAAAGAAAAGTTTAATGCAACAAAAGATGGTTTATTTAGAAAAAGATGGAAAAGAAAGAGGATAGATAGCTACTGTGAGGTGGTAGAGGGCATCAGAACTGAAAGCCCCAGGAGCTTTTTAATTTGATAGGATCCCATTTGTTGATTCTTAGTACTACTTCTTATACCAATATTAAAAATAAAACTTGGAAAAAGTAAGAAAGAAAAGATCATTACTACAGTTCATCAAATATTGTGAAGCATTTCTAAATATTGTGGAAATATTTGTGGAAACCTTCTTAGTACAAATTTATCTTTTAAAAACAAGTAAGGAGCTATCCCAGTTAGCTATTTCCCATTGATAGAACTGTGCTTATTTATGAATCTAAAGAACTTTGTGGGTCTTATGTTATCCGACTCATAGGAATATAAGATTTTCTCAATATTCTGTTGATATATACATACCTGGTAGGGATATAATATTTCTCATTTGTGATATTTGCAATTTTTGTTTTCTTTTTTTCTGATCAGTTAGACTATAGGTTTAAATGGCCTCAAAAAAAAAAAACCATTTCTGACTTCGTTGGTCTCCATTGTTTTTCTGTTGTCCATCCCATTGATCTCTCTTATCTTGGTTTCCCTGTGTCTGCTTAATTTCAGCTTAATTTTCTCTCCTTTTATTGGCCCTTTAAAGTGAAATCAGAGAACTTTTAATTTGAGACCTTTCTTTCTAATATTGGCCTTTACCATTCTAAATTTCTTCTACCTACTATTTTAGTGACATCTTACAAATGAACATATGCTTTACTTTCATTTTCATTCAGTTCAAAATACTCTCCTAATTTCTTGTTAAATCTGTTTTTTGATGCGTGAGTTATTTACAAGTATGTCATTTAGTTTTCAAGTGTTTGGGAATTTTCCAGAAATTTTATTGCTATTGATTTCTAATTTAAATCCATTATGGTTACTAAACATACTTTGTATGATGTTTTTGTCCATTTGTGCTGCTATAATAAAATACCTGAGACTGAGTAATTTTATAATAAACAAAAATTATCTTCTCACAGTTCTGGATCCTGGGAAGTCTTAGATCAAAGTGCTGGGTGATTTTGTGTCTAGAGAGGAACCCTGTGGCCTCATATTGCAGAGGCTGACAGGTCTGTGGGTCAAGTTCTGTGTGAAGCTTCCTTTATGCCAGTTACAGGGCAAGCATCCTACGGTCTCATCACGTCTTCTTTGTGTGTGGATGTGGTACTGGCAATTAAACACATGGCCTTTGCATTGAGCTATATCCTCAGCCTTTTAAGTTTTTTTTTTTTTAAATTTTGAGACAAGTTCTTTTAAAGTCCCTAAGTTGCCCAGACTGAGCTCAAACTTGCAATTCTCCTGCCCCAGTCTCCCAGAGTGCTAGGACTATAAAAATACACCACCACACTGGACTCTTATCACCTCTTCAAGCCCTATCTCTTAATTCCATCCATTGGCACCAGCTGACTTTTACAAGAAGCACATTGAAACACAGCATGACTTGAATCCTTGTGATTGTGTCAAGACCTTGTTTTGATGGCCCAGAAGATTGTCTGTCTCAGAAGGTGTTCCACATATACTTAAAAAGAATGTACTGTTTGAACCGTAAATGTCAATCAATCAGGTCAAATTCATTTATGCTATTGCTCACATCCCCTATGTCCTTAATGATTCTATCTATTCTATTGGTTATTGAAAGATCCATGCTTGAATGCCACTTTTTTGTGGATTTTCCTATTTTCTTTTTGTTTCCATCAGTTTTTGCTTCATGCATTGAGAATCTCTGTTATTACATGCATAAACATGTAGGATTGGCACATCTTCTTCCTTTATCACCTGTGAAATTGTCTTTTAAATTTCCTGGTAACATTCTTTGCTCTGAGATCTACTTTGATACTAATGTAACAAGGGCAGCTTTCTTTTAGGGCATGTTAGCATAAAAAACCATTCTTTCATCATTTTGCTTTTATTGTATTTGTGTCTTTGCAGTTAGAGCGGGCTTTTTGTAGGCTGCATAGAATTGAATATTTTTTGCATCCAATTTGAAAATCTCTGTCTTCTCTTTGAGATGTAGAGAACATTTAAAGTAATTATTAATAACATTTGGGTTAGTGTTATCTTTTGATGCTTGTTTTCTAACTGTTCTATTTTTTTTTGTTGTTGTTTCTCTTATTTCCTGCCTTCAGAGAGGTTTTCAACGGTAGAAGTTTGATCTGGGTTGTTCCATACCTGTGTCATTGCTTCATGTATTCAGCTTTTCCTCTGATTTTGGGATAGATGGAATACAGCTGTCGGAATGGTGTGGGGCCCTTGCCTGTCATTGCTGTCATCCTTGTCATTGCTGTGTCTCCCTTACCAGATGCTCTTTCCCTGCCCACTTGGCCATATCTCCTTGCCTCTGCTATAAGTTTAATTGAATAACAAATATGACTTTTGTCTTATTTGATGCTGGGCAGTTTTGGGTTTCTATAATTATTCTTGAGTTTTGCTCTGGGATCCACTCAAGATACCTAGAGACAGGGGGCTCTTTCAGTTCCCTGAAGTCTCACTGGGCTGGATTGGGGCTGCTGCGAGTGCAGGGAGAGTTGTTTTTGCTACCATAGTGAATCCCTGCTGCATCCTAGTGCCCTGAGGGCTTCAAGGTCTGAAGTTTCCCAGCATCCTACCAGGTTGCCTTGTAAGTCTTCTCTCTAATCCTTGGAATTCCTTCTCTCATCTATCTGTTGTGGGCTTCTTGATAAACTTCTCCCATGTTTAGACACTGTCACCTTACAGAGATCACCAACTCCATACTACAGTGTTACTATTTTTACTTTATACTGCCCATTTACTTTTAAAACATCTTTAAATAAAACGCAGATATAGAAATCACACAAAATGTGTGATGTACAAATTATTTCTAGCCAAACATCAGTTTTGCAAACCTGGCTGGGTCACCCCCACCTCCTGGGAGTCCTGTCCAGAGCCTCACCCTATTGGTCCCCACACTGCCAGAAGTGAGTGTCACCCCAACTTTCATAGTCACACCCCATCCTAAAGCATAGGTCTATCCTTCGAATGTGAATTCCTGGACATTATAGCTTAGTCTTACCCAGTATTTTAAAAATTTGACACATCTTTTCAGTTTCGTTCATCCTATAAATTCCCCTTCTTTTTCTTCCTTTTCCTCTGTGGGAACCTTGGCTCCTTCGACTCAGAGGATTCCACAGTCTGGATTTTGCTGATAGCATTCTCCGTGTGTGCCTCTGTCCTTCATACTTTTCTGCAAATTGGCACAGAAGCCAAAGACCTGGTCAGACCAAGGTTTAATCCTTTTGTGAATATTGTATTTGGCGTTTGACCAGTCAGGAGAGGTGCATAATTTCAGATTGTTATCTCTTTGTACCATGGGAACAGCCATAGGCTTTCATTGCCTGAGCTACTGGTTCTTTCAGAGTTGTGAAGACTGACAGTCTGATTCTGTGCTTTTTTTTTTTTTTTTTTTTTTTTGCTTTCTGTTTGTCAACTACTTTTCAAGAATTTAAGGGAAAAGCCACTTATTTACCCACCTCTTTCCCTTTTCCAAGATCTCCCCTTTTTTCTTCAGCTGGTAGAATTTTTATCTTCTGTTCCAAGGAGGGAATACTTACAATGAATTCTGTACTTTCATTTTAATGAAAATATCTTTATTAGATGCTCAAATTTGAAGGCATTTATTTTAGTGGCTATAGAATTCTATGTTGAAACTGAGAGATAATGACATTCCATTGTCTTCTGGCCTCATTGTTCCTGGCGAGAAATCAGCTGCTATTTTTGTCTTTGCCTTCTGTCTACAACATTCCTTTTCTGCCCCCTCTGCCTTTAAGATTTCCTCCCTAGCTACAATGTTTAGCAATTTGACTATAATGTGCTTAGTTGTGTTTTTACTTGCATTTTTCTCCTTTATTTCATTGCATTTCTTGGATTGAGAAACTGATGCTTTAATCACTTTAGAAAATTTTGGCTAATAAGTATTTAAATACACATATTTTCCCCATTCTCTTTTCCCCATCCTGGGTTTTAGTTACATATATGTTAGATTAATATTGTTCCATAGGTCAATGCTGCTCTTTATTTACTCTTTCTAGTCTTTTGTCCCTCTGTGTTCAAACTCTCATGCTCCATTTCAAGTTTAATTACCTTTATAATGAATGAACTTCCATGTTCTCCCAGAATTTCCCACCATTTCACTCCCCATGTGCATCTTTCCCTATCAATACTTTGCCACAATTATCAATGATATTGTCCAGGTTTTTCCTTCTAATTCCAGCATCTATACTACATTTAACTTTTTCTATTAACAGTTTCTTTTCTTCAATTTGGGGTGGGAAATTTCTGCCTTATCCATGTGTAGTATTTTTTTTTCCTTTATGGTGGATATTACGGACACTGAGTTACTGAGTGTCTGGATCTGTTATCTTCTCCCAGTGGTGTTGAGTTTAGTTCTGGAAGCAATTAATGACTGGCACATCATCTTGCTCCTATAGTTCTGTAGGCAATGTTAGGGGGACCTATTCAAATTTACCCTTCTCTTCAGGGTGTCAATTTGGTCTTAGGATGTGATTCTTAATCCTAAATCCATTCTTGGTATTTATCAAGGCCCTCAAATGTAGAGAGACTTGAACTCTGAAAGTGCCAAATTCTAACTACCAGGCTGCCAAGGAACTGTATATGAGACTTGGATTGTGTTTTTCTCACACTAGGCAGCTGCTGGATTCTCATCTCAGTCCCATTAGCCCTCCTGATACTCTTTGGTGATTCTCCTTAGGGACTTGCCTTGTGTGTGAAATGCAGGAGTCAGACAAGGATTTGAGAAGAGCCCCATACAGTACTTTCTTGTCATTGCCCAACCTCCCTGGCAGTCCTCCATGTTGATTTCTGACTCTCCAGCCCACAAGCCACTGTCTTCTTGTGCTTTCATGTGCCAAGGCCTGGGAACTGAGGATTCCCCCAGGAGACAGGCCAGATGGGTGCAGAACTTGCCCACATTAAATCTCTTAGCTCAGAGGCTGCATCTCCTCCAGCTTCTGCCTGCTTTAGTCACGCTCCTGTGCCTTCCAACAGTTGTTTTAATATTTTCCCCAGAGTATATAATTGCTTTTGGCAGGAAGGTTAGTCTAATATAAGCCACTTCCTATTCTGGGAAGCTGTGAAGTTCTCATGTATTTTTATTTTACATATATGTGAAGCCTGCCAGTTTCAGTATTATTACCCACATATGCATTCCCTCCTCCTTGCTTCTCCTTTCCCTTTCTGAGTCACTCTGCCTCCACCTCAGATCATTGAATTCAAGACTGTCGGTGGGATGCTTCCTTGGGAGTCACTGCCAACCTGAAAGGCACTCAGCAGCTTGGCAGCCCTGGTTATGACACCTCAGCAACCTTCTCCACCAAGTGGTGGCCACATGCTTTCTCTATTGAGGTCTGCGTTGAAGACCAGGGTTCCCTCTTCTCAAAGTCTTCCCTCCTCAGCAGTCTCAGGTCAGGAAAGGGACTATCCTCCTACCCCATTTGTCTTTATATTCTTAATGTTCTCTACACCTTGGGAGCTGGTCACCTATTACGAGGTCATCCTTCTTTGTATTAAAGTCTCCATCTTCACATTGTGGTCATGTCCCCTAGCTGTCCCTGTTGTTCCTACATGGTTCTTTCTCTGTTATTGTGGTTTTCAGTTGCTGTTCTTATGAGTTTTCTGATAGAATTCTGAATTCAGTACATTTTCCTGAATTTATGGAAGTTATTTTAAAGTCTGTGTCTGGAAAATCTAGACCCATTTCTATTATCTTGTTTTTCTTTCCACAGCATTTCACGCTAGAATGTTTTCACTGTTTGACATGAGAGATATCACTGAGTTATTAAGAAGCCTGTCTCTTTCTGTAGAGAAATTAGAGTGGAAGAAGGTGAGTATATTAATTACTTTCCCATCCCTAGGACAAAATACTCGAAAATCACAATTTAAAGAAGGAGGGGTTTATTTTGGTTCATTTTCTTAGTAGGTTTAGTTCATGGTTGGCTCTCTTCAGGGCAGAAACGGCATGGTGGAACAAAGCTGCATATATCATGAAATCCAGGAAACAGAGAGAAAAGGGAGGAGCCAGGGACAAGAATGCACCCTTCCAGATCATGCTCCTTTGATGTTCCTCCCACCAGGCCCTACCTCCTAATAGCATATTCAGCTATGAACTCATCAATGGATGAATTCACTGATAAGGATAGCACCTTCATGATCTCATCACCTTCTAATAGCCCCCCCTCTGAACACATGAGATTTTGGGGGGATGTTTTAGATCTAAACCTTAACAGTGATATTGGCCCAAGCAGGGAATGAGATATCGTGAGGCTGGTCTAGCCTCTATTAGGATCAGTCTGTCCCTCTTGTCATCATCCTTTGTCCATTGTTCCACCAAGGCCCCAGCTGAAGGCATGAGGCCCTCACCAGGCCACTGTCACTCAGTTTTCTGTCTACTGCTAAATGCCCTTTGTGACTTCCTGAACCTGAAAAGCTGTATTTTGTCTAGTTCCAAAACTTCTATAACTCCATGAAGCTTAGGATTTGGCAAATTCCTCCAGAGAAAGCTGGGCGTATGGTAGGATCACTTCTCTGAAATTCTCTTTTCTTTTTTTTCTGGACCCTCAAGTTCTGATGGCCTGGGTAGCCCCAGATTCCTCTTTGATCTTTTCAGCCCTGAGATGTAGTTCTCAACTTGGGATCTCTGCCTATACAGTGAGCTATAGATTCTTCCAGAGTGGAAGTCCCAAAGGCACCTTGGCTCCCTCTCCCCACTCTGTGTTCCCTTTGCTTGGGAACACAGCATTGAAGTCTTCACTGTCTCTATCGCCCCATCAGTGACACTTCTGACATTTTTTCAAGCTCTGATGGCTGTTAGGTATGGGATGGTTGATCCAGTACAAGGCGTTCTGTAGGCAGAGAACATCCATTTTATGTAATTGACTTTTCCCATAACAGAGCACATGCTCTGTATGCTGGTTTTCTCTGAATTGTCAATTTCACACAAACTAATTTGGTCCTGAGTACACTTTGGGGGTCCAGAAAACATGACTTTATGTAAAAACCAAAAGCTGAAGCAATTACTTGGATTATTTCTGTAAAAAATCATCTTTGTTCCTGTATGTCCAGGCTGCTTATACAAAGTCCAGACAAAATGAGGAATAATTTTCTAGTGCTTTGGTGTGTGGACAACACCAATGCTTACATTTTTTAAGTAAATACTATTTGAGTTTTATCATGGCCAATGCCATTAGCCATGAGTTTCTGTTTCACCTGGTTATTTCTCCTGGGAAGATAAGGAAGTTCTCGTGTATCTTTTAACATTTTCTCTAAATTATGGTGTAACTTCACAGAAGTTTCAAGGGATGGTTTGGAGACCAGCAAGTTTTCACACCATAACATCACCTTCAAGGTGAATGAGCATGTTCATAGTGATGCAGGTGTCCTTAACATCACATGATGAATCTGTCATTCTAGAGCCTTCCATGGCTACTAGGTGCTATCTTGAAAGTAAAACATTCCTGTGCTTGAATTCCAGTTCTGCTATTTAATACCCTTTAATTCTCTTAAGCCAGGTTTTCCTCCATTCTCTGAGACATGCTGATTTCCCTTCCTCTGAAGCCCATAGCAGGCGGTTTTCATGGGATGGTCCCTGTCTTGAAATCAAGAACTGAGCTTATCAACTCAGAGGGCAGAGGGCCCAGCATGGATTACCTGTTGGATGAAGTAAAACCTCATTCATGAACAAATACTTGGAGGCAATGGTCCATGGGTACCTCCACTGTGTGGGGGTGGGGGCAGCAAAAGAAGGACCCTGAATCTTCTTGAAGGGATGAATGTGGTTGCCATGGGAACATGAAAGATAGGTGCTGTGAGAGTGGGGCTGCTGAGATGTAGTGATTGTGAATCCAGGTGAGAAGGAGGTAGTGGGGTGGCCCACTGTGCATCCAGGTGGTGAGAGGCAGCAGTATTGTCCAGGTAGATAAGGACAGAAAGGGCCTTCCACAAAGAGAAACAGTATGAGATAAGGCACGACAGCAGAGAGTGAGAGACTTGTGAATGTGTGGCTGTTTAGAAGATCATAATCCCTGAGAGTTTTTGTGTTTTCATCTGTCCAGATGAGTCTCCTTAAAAATGAGGAAAAAACATAAGTAACCATGGAGCCATTGAAGATATATTTGTCACCACCATGCTTATGTACTTCCAGTGTGCTCAGATAAACTACCCACAGGGTGGTCCATACCTCTGTCTTCTGTACAATGTTGGCCCATTAGCGCTGGTGGTAGGATCTTAACTCAGGATTCACTCTTAATCTTGTTTCTTCATGGAGAAAATAAGGATGATTTTAATGTGTACTTTTTCAAGTTGCTAAGAGTGTGAGAAAACATGTTGCCTACACAGTTCTTAGCACCAGGGTTAGCATGTTACAAACTAGTATCATCCTGATGAATTGTTGTCATTAGAAGCCCAGTAGAAGCTCTGGTCCTCTTCTCTCTCTTCTTCCTTTCCAGCTCTGGGTATATCCCAGGCCCCATGGTTTCCATCAACCAACCCATTGACAGCTCCACTCTTCCTAGCTACAAGGAAGAGGAGCTCTGAAGGCCTTCAGGAGAAAGATGACATCTTTAGGGGCACAAATGCCTCAGGGCCCCCTGGGAGAGGTAGCAAGGAGCTTCCAAGGAGCTGTGTTAGGCACAATTTTTTCAGTAGTTGCTGACCAGCACAACATGTTCAAGAATGATATATAAAGTTGGAAATACAGTGATTGCTCTGAAGTTACCTTATGAATTCAATACATTATCTAATCAAACTCTCAATAGGAATTTTTAGAACTTGAAAAACAGATTCTAATTTATGTATAAAAAAATAAACTCTATGAATAGCTTAGAACATTTTGAAAAAGATGAGCAAAATTTGGGGCATTGGAGAAAGCTCATTTACTAGGCTCCAAAACAGAATACAAAGCCACCAGACTTGGAAGTGTGGGCCTGGAAAAGAAGGCAGAGCCCCAAAAGTGGAGAGGGCTTGGAGAAAGAAACCCCTGTGTGTAAGAATCAGGTACATCATAACATGTATGTGGGTAGATCATTTACTAAACAGAGTTGGAAAATTTGAGCAGTATATGGAGAAAAATGAAATTGTTTCCCCCTTCACATCATATTAACTGCATTAAACTCCAGATGGATTCAACACATAAATGAGAACGAGAAACAATAAAGATGATTTTTTAAGTGCAAGAAAATATCATAGTGACCTTAAGGTGAGGGAAAGGACTTTATTTGAGACCGCACTAGAGGTCCCAAGGTGAGAAGTAACTAAAGGATTGTCAGTCAAGGTGAACTTTTCCTCTCCAGGGGAGGACACCGGGGACCAGGTGGCCAGACCTCCAATGTGGGAGACTCAGGAAGGATCCACAGCAGGAGAGCCAAACATTGCATGACCATCAAGGAGCAGAAGGTGGGACACCCAGCACACGGGGGGAGCACCAGGTGGGAAGATGCCACCTGCAGAACAGAGGCACCAGTGGTCAGTCAGGGATTAATATGATTAATGTCCCTAGTGGCTAGAAGTGTGCAGGAGACCCTCAAGAGACATCTTTAGGATGACGTGGACTTTTGTAGGGAAGAGACATCTGTCTCTGGGGGAGTCCATTGAACTGCATTGAGTCCTAACTGGGCTTGGCTCACATTGGCATCATGAGCATGTCCTCTGCAGTGTCATTAGTGGAGACAAGAATGAGAGGCTCACTGGTTTCCCACACAATGTTCCAGCTCAGGGGAGAGGACTGTGGCCTGGTAAAGGATCAGTTAGCAGTACACACAAGGATGTGGGCCTGGTCTCAGCAATCAGTACCACCAGAGGTGGACAGACTCAGGGGCCCAGGGGATTTCCAAGGTGGTTACACCCTGGGAAGGAGTTTTCCGGGGGCGGGGCTTGGGAGTGACTTCTTCCTTCCCACAGCCCCACTGTCCACAGCATTGTGCTGCATGGTGGCCAGCAAGGGCCTTGGGACTTTCTCCTGGGCCTATCCTATGCCCTGCAGATCAGAGGAGGGGGCTGGAATGGCAAGGGAGCTGGAAAGGCTCATAGAACATCCAGACTTATCACTCACCATCTTTGAATCCCTGAACCCCACGCCTGCCAGCTCATTTCTCAAGGAGAGTCCTGCCTCAGTTTCCTCACTGTGTCCTCTGAGCCCAGCCTGCTTGTCACCAGCCATCCCAGGCCTGTGAATTGCTGTAGAGGGGTCAGTGTGCCTTACCAGGCCACTGCTTGCCTGTTTTCTGGGGTTACCACTGGACTGTTGTCTGTGCCAGGCCCGGCAGCAGGTTCTGTCCACTCCCCAAGGGCAGCTGAGCCAAGCCCCAGCTCTAGGCAATGCCTCTGTCTCTTGAGACTCCTGTAGGACCTTTAGTGGGCCAACCTGGGGTCAAGTTGATCAGTTCTACCATGGAGACTCTGGTTTGCTTGGTTCAGAATGTGTCTGAGTTCCCCAGAGCAGCAGGCCCTGCCTGTCAGCGGCACAAATGCTGCACACACACAGCTATTAGTTCAACACTCATTACTGTTTTCAGTTTGAAACTCAACATGACACCCAGCCTGAATGGTAACATCTGACACATTACAGGTGAAAGCTTCGTGAGTGTGGACTTTGACCTTTTCCCTCCTCTGCCTGGCAAGGCTTTGGGCAAAGAACTTTTACTCAGACTGGGTTGTTGGCACCTTGCTCTAACTTCCTTCCTCTGCCAAGAGCCCCACAGGTTGCAGTCTGCCATTTTGTTTACTCATAGCCAGCACCTACAGGTGGCCGTTTGGCGTTGGGCCAGACCTATCCTGTCTTCAACCCTGTTGCTGCTTCAGGGATGGGGCATGTCCTCTGCTTCTGTGTGTTAGGACAATACGCAGATTCTGAGTCTCATTGTTCAAGATATGAGCCTAGATCTGCTTGCTGGGAATGTCTTTCTACACACAGATCCTTAAAACAGAAGTAACATGGAAAACAAAATCACAGAAGGAATGAGACCAGGTGTGAGCTCCTGGACTCAGTCATGCCTGAGGCAGAGACTTTTTGACTTTCCAGCTATTATTTGAGCCAAAGTCTCCATTTTTCCCTTTCCTTTTTAAAATTCTCTTTGTGTGTGTGTGTGTGTGTGTGTGTGTGTGTGTGTGCGCGCATTTTAATTTGGTTGCTGTCCCAGCAGAGTCTGACTGATACAGCAGGGAACTACACTGTTACCTTCATGATCTTGGCAGGTCCCCATGTGAGGCTCTGGCCAGGCCAGCCTTCCTTGGTTAACGAGCTTCATGGCCACACTCACGTTCCAGTGCTTCCTCTTGGACAACCCCCAAGCTTTCCCTGACTTTGATGGCATGGCAAGTGGAATACAGCTCAGTAGGAGAGCTCTGGAAAGTCAAGGCTCTAAGGGAGGGGTGCTGCTCAGAGAAGGGGTGCATCCAAGCCCCTGCATGAGTTTCAGCAGAGACTAGATATGGAATGCAGGTGACCACATGCCCTGAGCCTGTCCTAACTTGGTGACTAGGGAAGAAGTTTGGTATAGTGGATACTGTGTGCATCTTTCTGCTTGCAAATGAAGCACCTGTGTGTTCACACTGGCCAGAATGTGTCAGATCCGATGACTGGAAGCCACAGCAGCCCACAGGGTCCTGGGTAGAGTTGGCATTTTGCAAAATGCTGATGTGGTTGAAAATATGTGTCCATGGCTGATGCACAGGATGCTTGAAGCAGGACAGATGGTTTTGGGCTGGTCTAGGGTCTTGCAGACTGCTCAGGGCTCTCCCATGCCATCTGCTGTGACAATCTTTCAGGGTTGCCAAGGGCGGCATCAGATTTGGTGGGGCTGGGCATAGGGTGGCAGGATGGAGTGATGGCTTCAGTCATCGATTCTCATCTAGAAGCACCCCAGGCAGCTCCCGCCAGCAGGCATCTGCCTTGCTGTGAAAGCATATTGTTTCCAAGAGGATAAATGACACGAAGAGAAAGGGAACCCAGGCTTCCTTTCGGGACTCTCCAGAATTACGCCACCCTCCCACCCCTGCAGATCTCCACCATGCCTGAGCTCCTGTGGCCATGACTGCTGTGCTTGTGTGCCATGCCTCCTGGGAAGAAGCACAGGGAGGCATCCCTGTCCAGAGGCTGGAAGGTGGAAGGTGGGTTGGGAGTGAGAAGAGCCAAGTGTTAAGAGTCTAGGTCCGAAGGATTCAGGCAATAGGAAGACTCTGGGCTCAGGGGAGGTGAGTGCATGTGGAGTGTACAAGTGTGCATGCATGCATGGGAGGGCAGGGAGCCCTGTGTCAGCCCCAGGACACCCTTCCAAAGGGTCTTCTAGGCCTCTGGAAGCCTGTGCTTCCAGCGTGCCTCATGGCAAGGCTGCAGCACATGCACTAGCCCTTGGTGGGAGGAGGCTGGGTGATAGGGCAGGGGAGACAGAGGGGCCCTGGTGTATGCCCCATAGTCCAGAGCACCTGTCTCCTCCAGACCCACCTGCTGGCCACCTCCCTGGAGAGCAGTCTGCTTCTCTGCAACAGCACCAGGGCCAAGTAGCAGAGACTCATCCACCCTCTTTCTCCAGCTTTGCCCAGGACCCCTCTGTTGCTCAGGTGGCTATATAAAGGCTCCAATTACACACACACACACACACACACACACACACACACACACACACACTGGTTCTCCTCCTACCACGTAGAGGAATGTACAGGAAGAGGCTGAGGCTGAGGCTCCCCTAGACCTGTGGCTTGGGGACCACGGTGAAGGCTTCCTCCACATGATGCCTGAGAGAACCTGCCCCACCTTGGCACACTAAGTCTGGACTCAGCTCTCGTGGCATATGGGGAGGAGTGTTGTGCCCAGGTCTCTCTGCTCCTGCTCACCCTCTTAGCTGGGTAGCTTTTCCAGAAGTCCTGTCTGATTTTCTGTGCAGTCCTCCCCTCAGAATCCTGCCATGCCACATGGTTAATGTGCCTGTCTTAAGGACTGGTGCCACCTGTGTGGGGCTGCTCCAGGTCTGCAGTCCTGGTTGGCCATGGCAGAGGCTGCAGGATCAATTTGATAGCCATGATAAGTATTAGCAGAGATCGTCTCTCAAAAATGATCACATGCCATATTCCCTAGTGGTCTGGGACCTCCCCTCCCCTCCAATTGGATCCAGAGGTAGGGCTGCATTCCCCACAGTAAGCCCAGTTATGCATCCTTCTCATTCCCTCTCATGCCATCCACACCCTGGGTGGTACACCATCACAGTCAGACATCACTTCATGGCTTTGCGAGGCAACATGCAAGTTCTGCGACCTTGGCTTTTCCCTGAAGTGTGCAGTGCCTCGGTTTCCCTGTTTCTAAGCTGAAGAGAGCTAAGCAGTGGCTGCCTCAGAGGACATGTGGAGGATGAGTGAGCTGATGCCTGTAAGAGCCCTTGTCAGAGTTCAGCGACAACACCTGGCCACAGGCAGCTCTGTGTCCCTGTCCCAAGCTCCCATATCATTGGAAAACTGGATGTACTTGGAGCGGTCAGGGTATAAGGGTACAACTGACAGAGGCCTCCAGGGGAGCCCACAGGAGCAGACAGACTGGCCTGAGTGCTGCACCCACGCCCACCAGGTGCTCATCTGGGAGGGTTAGAATTCACAGGGACAGAGAAGCAACCACAGAGAAAAGGCCTGGGCAGAAGGCAGCCTCCAACTTGCCCACTGTGTGGTCAAAGCTTCCCATGGATCCTCCAAAGAGAAGGGGCTGGCACTATGGTGGCAGTAATTGGTAAGCGCTCAGCCCTCAGAGACATAGGGATATTCAGTAGAAGCAGGTGTTCCTTAGAAGCAGAGACCTTGGCTCACTTTATCTTATCCTTTATCCCACCAGGATCGACTTCATGCAGAAGGTAACTGAGCTGCCAGCATAGGCCTTGTTCTCATGGAGAAGCTAGGGTTCAGGTGTCTCTGCTGCTTTTGTCTCCTGCCTGGGACTGTGGCCTGCCTCTCTGCAGGGTTCTAACAGGCCTGGCCCTGGCCAGGTACAAGCCGGACTACTTAGGAAGTGGCCAGTCACCAGCCAGTTTTCCTGGGATGAGAGAAGCCATCCCTGAAGGATGGCTTCCATGTTTTTTGTGCAGAGCTTGGTAAGGAGACCTGCTGGTGGCCAATTGGGGAAATTACAAAGTGCCCCAGCACAGGCACACCTGAGGGCAGTGTCCCGGAGGCCCTGGTCCAGCATCTGGTTCCAGACACAGTACCTCAGGACTCTTCTCACCAGGAATCCATCCAGGCCTCTCCAAGTCATTAGATTGAGGGAGATGTCTGTTACTCATGGTCAGGAGAGCCCACATTCTGCAGAAGCTGAGAAGGCCAAGGGTGATGTTACGATTTGGATCTAGAATGTCTCCTCAAAGTCTCATGTGTTCAGATGTGGGGCATTTGGAAGGTAATTGGATCATGGGAACACTATACTGGTCAGTGGATTAATCCACTGATAAATTTATGGCTGAATGTTCTGTTAGTAAGTAGGAAGAAATGGGTCACTGAAGGAGTAATCAGGAAGGATATATTCTTGTCCTCTTCTTCCCCCTTCTCTCTATGCTTCCTAGATTCCATGGGGTGAGCAGGTCTCCTCCAGGCCCTTTACCATGCAGTTTCTGCACTGGACCAGCTGATCATGGACTGACCCCATGGAAACTGTGATCCAAATAATCCTCTCCTCCTATAAATTGCAAGTGTAGGTGATTTTGTCCCAGTAATAGGAAAGTAACTAATATAGGTGAGGCCCACTTCACCGGATGTAGGGGAAGGGATTCTGGACACTCTTAGGAAGACCAGCTCTTTCCAGCCTTGGCTGAAGCCTTGGGCCTTCCCCTTATATGTCTTCACCTTGCTCAGTCCTGGACCTTCCTCCAAATGCCTGGTAGCCACTCTGGTCTACAAAGTCCACCTGCTGTCCCTTCTAGTTTGTCCTGGATTTTTCCACGAGGCTCTTGCTCTCTCCTCTGTATCCTAAAGGCTCAATTCCCACACTTAGCTCTTTGAGCCTTTTAGCTTCCATGTTTTTTGTGCAGAGAGAAACTAGTCTGGATCCTGCTTTCTGGGCAAATCCCACCTGACCAGGGTCCAGTCCTGCAGTAGCAGTACCTGAAAAAAGGGGAGGAGCATACAGTTATCTGCCCACCTCTGCTGTCCCTGTTCCTAGGGTCAGTGTGGGCAGGAGAAGAGTGAGGCTCCTGCCTTCAAGAACAGAGCAAGCACTGTGATAGCTTGGGAGCTATCCTTAGGGACAAGTGTCTTGGAAGCAGACATGGAGGGACCAGCATGAGGTGGGTATGAGTGGAATGACTTACACCCAGGAAGGAGAAACTGGAACTCAAGGTCCCAAGGGAAGCAGGACAAGCTGAGGGGCACCACACTGTGCCTTGGTTATGTTATCAGGGGATTACATAATGAACAAATTAGAGGAGATGGCTTTCCATCTTCCTTTCGACCCCAGCACATCAATGTGTGGCTCACCTCCCTCTCCCCACCTGTTGGAAGCCAAATGGGGATCTGAGCTGGCTGAGAAAGGCCAGAAGCCTCTGGGGTGTCATTTGGAAACTGAGACTATGCAGGATGGAAGAACAACCTCAGAGACAATCCTGAAACCTGGTGTGTGGGCACACTGGTGCCATGCAGAAGGGTTCCACTGCTACCAGGCAGGCCCTTTAGATTTTGCTCCCCCTGATGACACCCTGGGAGCAAGTGACAGGTATAATGGGATCTGAGGATGCAGCCTGTCAGCTGTCATGGAGGAGAAAATGGGAGAAGCTGCATAGCATACGACAGCTGCAGAGCCTGCAGGAGGTAGTGCTACAGGTCGTATTGGGGCACTCGGGTCTCACTCAGGGAGGCATCTGGGTTCTGGGACGTGGAAAAGGACATCAAGGATCATCCTGAGAGTCACAGCTTTCCTTTTCCATCTTACAGGCTTACTGCTCACTCAACCATTAGGAAGACAAGAGAAAAGCATGGCAGGGGGGCTTGGGAAAGAGAAAAAGGGAGAGAAAGAAGCCCAGCCTGCCACCATCCCATTGCTTAGCAAAGCATTTCCCATGAATTCCATGATCCTCAGGCCCTGGTCATGGTAATAAGGCTGGGAAACCCTGCCCTTGATTCTGGCTTGCTTTGTGTCCCACCACAGTGAGGCTCCAGCTCTCCATCCAAGCCTCCACGTCCAAGGTCCACCCGTCTGTCCAAGCATGGACAGAGCTGAACCCAGTCCCCAAAGTCGTAAGGTGAAGTCTTACCTAGGACCTCAGAAGGTGACTAGGGGGCAAGAACTTTGCAAGGTAATTAAGATCAGATGAGGTCACTAGGGTGACCGTGAGTAGTAGGAGGTCAGGAGGAGACATTCTTGGAAGGTCCACATGAGAACATGCCAGGAAGACAATGTCTACCTCCAGTTTTTAGCATTTTCTTACAGTAGTTCTGATCAGATAACACAGGGCCAAGGTCCACAGAAGAGCTACTGCTCAGTGTTCCCACATCAGGCCCAGCATCTGACCTGGCCAGGGTCTGAGTCTCTCCTTCACCAGGTGTTCTCTGTGTGCTGCTGGGCACAGAATGATGGCATTGTGAGCAAAGAGAAATGGGCTCAGGTGGGGAGGGAGCTCGGCACCCCAAAGGTTACTATCCTCTCATCTGACCCCAGGATATGCAGTGTGTATGCACGTGTACCTCTGGGTGCACCATGCCCATGTGCAGTGAGGCTGGCCCTCCCTGAAGTTGCTCCCTCCCTCCCAGAGGTGATAAAGACCTACAAGCCAAGTGGTTGTGCTATTACACCACTATTAAAATGGATGAGGAGAAGCAGGGTGTGCTGACCGGAAGGATGGCCTCGGCTAATTATTATGCCAGCCGAGAGTCCCAGGGGACAGAGGTAGTGGGACTCCATTTTGGTTAAAAAAAGAAAACTGCAAAATTACATATATATATATATATATATATATATATATATATATATATATTCCTATGTTTGTACAAGATTAAAGAAATTAAAGTGACAGGATATGCGTGTCTTATTACTATGGGTGACCTTGTTGAACTGAGCAGGGGAGGAAACTTGCTTATTTCTGCACAGAGTCCTGTGTTCCTGGAATTCTGAAGAGTACAGTGACTTTTGCCACAAAATAACAACTGCAGAGGAGTTCTGAGGGCACAGCTGACAGCTGAGGGACTGAGCCAGAATGGGCTGTGGAAGCCTGAAAGCATGGGCCTGTGGTGAGGAGTTGCTTGTCGCAGTGGCTAGAGAGCTCCCCTCCCCAATGGAGGTTGCTAGATTAGGCTCTGGAGTGAGAGAGACCCTGACACCTCTCTAGATCTGAGGAGGCTGGAGGGTGGGAGAGGACGGGGAAAGAGGCTGGGTAGAGCAGGGACCCAGGACCTTGCCTGAGGGGAATCTGGGAGGATTTTCGCCTGGCTCCTTGGATGGAAGAGTTGGGTACTAGGCCAGGGTGAGATGTGGGCCTCCAGCAGTGAGGACCCACCCCTAGGTGTGGGCTCCCAGTGAATGAGACCTGGACTTGGGCAGGTGGGCAGGTGTTTCTCAGTGCAGGGCCTTCTGATCCCTCTGCCAGAGTTGTGCTTCCACAGAGCATCCCACCCAGGGCTGCCCTGGTCCACCCTGACCCCTCTGGCCAGCTTTCCCTGCAGCAGTCTCTGCCACCCACCTGCCCAGTCAGCAGGCCTCCCTAGCGTACCTCCTCTTCCGCACCATCACCCCAAGCCTCTTGTGGACATCCTTAGGCCTCTACCTTGCACCTGTGCCACACCTTCCCCTTCTAGTCCCAGGAGACCCCTTCCCCTGTGGAACCTTCCTGCTCCAGGTGGCCACAGTGGGGTCCACTCAAGCTGTGGCTCTGGCTGTGGCTGCCCCATGGTCAGGCTGGGAAGGCTTGTTCTTCCTCTGTTCCAGGTGACTTGGGCAACACTTTGCTATGACCCTGGTGGACACTGAGACTAGCCCTCTGCCCCATGCCCTTCATGGCCAAAATGCTTTAGGCCTCAGGGTCCCAGGCACAACTCACCAGGGAAGTCCATAAACATCTGCCAAAGGTGGCTGGTGAGGCTCTGTTGGGCAGTGGGCAAGGGTCAGCTGAGTGCATTGCTCAGATCTGGACTGTCTCCACCATCAAGACTGAGTGCCAGCAAAGCCCTTTCCTGCTCTGGACATCAGTTTCCTCATCTGTTGGTGTAAGGTGTTTGAGGAATACTTGGGAGTCCATTCTGGAAAGTTCACCCATATGAAGGTTCCAGTCTTAGCACTAGACCGTTCTGATGGCCATCCTGTCCATTGTGCAGTGCTGAGCAGCTTCCCTGGCCTCCACTCGTGAGATGCTATAGCTCTTCTGCCCTAGGTATAACAACCACAAATGTCTCCAGATGTTGCCACATGTTCCTGGGAACAGAGCACCTTGGAAAAACACCTCTGCCTCAAAAGTCTCTCTTGGTCCTGATATATGGCTGACTTCAGGTGCCCCTAAGGCCCCTGGACTTGTATGGAAAACACTGTGCATACTTGCACCCTTGTGGGGAGAAGGTGACAGGCTGCAAGATCCTGCAGGGCTGTGTGCACCCCAAATTGAGAATCACTGTGGCTGCTGCAAGCCGCTCCTGTATCCTTGTGAAAAGAAGGTGGCAAGCAGGTCTTTACCTCCCCATGAGAAACCAACTTCTCCCTCCAGGACTGACTACATCATTCGTGACCCCAGAAGCTCCCCTGCTTTTTCCTCCTCCTTCTGCCATCCCTCATTCTCTTTAGAAAAATCTCTTCCACAAATTGCCCCTTTATCTGAAGTATTCCTATCTGGTTTCTAAGCCCTGCTGATGGAGGAGAGCTATTACATATGCAATCGCCTGCATTTATTTACATATCAGCGGCGAAAGGGGGGCCTGATTTTTCATCTGGGTGACACAGCTGTGCTTGTAAAAAGGGCGTCTATTAAAAAGGCCTTCGCTTGGTACAAGCTACAGCATCTAATTGGCTTCTCGGGGACATTTTTTTATTATTATTATTTGCTCGGGGAACTGTTCATTTGAGCAAACGATATTAAATGACTATTGTCTCAGTCTTTAAGGAATTACCAGCTGAAAAACAATGCAGAGATGTCAACCGTTGCGTGACAAAGGCGCTGGTGCAGACGCTGACTGGGATGCGGGCCTGTCGTGTTTCCGATCGATAATAAGCTGGTTTCAATAGTGATGCTCTCTAACTCTAGTTCTGCAGAACCTACAATTAACTGGAATGGATTTTCCTTCTCCTTGTACACTGCCACAAGAGACTGTCAACTCTCGAGGAAGTGCAGCGCTTTTAGGAATGTCGTGTAATATGGGAGCATCCACTCTGTGCAGCAGGCGGGGAGTGGCCTGGGCTCCTCATCTTGCATCACAGGCAGCTCCGTGACCATCACCCGGCACCAGGGCTCCAACAAGGCTCTGGGCCCTTCTCAGTTCCAGTGAGGCTGTCATCTGCAGGAAGGTCCATGGAACTGAGGGGTTAAAGTCAGCAGCGTGCCAAAATTACTCCCTGCACCAACTTCTGTGCCTGTGAAGTGAGAATGACAGCACCTCCCACCTCCCAGGCTGCAGTGAGAGTGACGGGACTTAGTGGCAGTGACAGCCCTCACAGGTGCTGGGATGCAGTGAGGCCAGGTGTTTGTGAAGGCAACTATCACAGCACACACCCAGGGACTCAGAGAACATTTGCTAAGGTGGTAAATCCTGGGGTCAG